>CAXARO010001632.1:0-37612 GCA_963971305.1 Arcuatula senhousia
AGCAGATAGAGAGAAGCAGTAGCTTGCCTAAATGTTCAGCTCATAAAGCTCTACAAAAGTCTCCATAGGATCAAAGTTGTCAGATAACTCCTTATAGGGGTTACGGCCCCTAAAATAACGTTCTTTCATGTTTTTGGCCTATGTGGAATGAAAACTATAGCAGATAGAGGCAAGCTGTTGCTTGCTTAAATGTTCAGCTCATAAAGCTCTACAAAAGTCTCCATACGATCAAAGTTGTCAGATAACTCCTTATAGGGGTAACAGCCCTTAAAATGACCTTTTTTCATGTTTTTGGCCTATAGAATGAAAACTATCGCAGATAGAGAAAAGCTGTTGTTTGCTAAAATGTTCAGTTCATTTAACTCTACAAAAGTCTTCATAGGGTTTAAGTTGTCAGATGACTCCTTTTAGGAGTAACAACCCCTAAAATAACGTTTTTCAAGTTTTTGGCCTATACAATGAAAACTATAGCAGATAGAGAAAAGCTGTTGCTTGCTTAAATGTTCAATAAATTTAGCTCTACAAAAGTTTTCATAGGGTCGACATCAAGACCAGGTGAGGGATTCAGGCTCCTGGGAGCCTCTTGTTTTTAATTTAAAGTACTGTCCTGCCTTTTTATTTCTAGATTTTTGCCATCCTGCCTTTTTAATTCAAATTTCACCATAGCCCCGTTAAAAATCAAAAGGTCGCTCCCTAATCAGGTTTTTGTCAAACCTTTACATTTCTGAAATGCTAAGACCCTTGGAAAACAATATATCTGTGTGCATTTTTACGCCCCCGCTACGACATGTCGGTGGGCATTACCTTTTACTCATGTCCGTCCATATGTCCATCCCTCCAAACAAATTTCCGTCAAGATTTTCTCAGAAACCGTACATTGGAATGATTTGAAACTTGGTAGGATGGTTCAGTATGACAAACTGTACGTCTTAAGCCACTTTCAGACTTGTCTGACCTCTACTTCCTGTTTGGGGTGGGGCCGATATGAAAATCGACTTGTAAATTTTTGTCAAGGTTTTCTCAGAAACTGTACATGGGAATGATTTGAAACTTAGTAGGATGGTTCAGTATGACAAACTGTACGTCCTAAGCGACGTTTAAGACCTATCAAACCTTAACTTCCTGTTTTTGGTGGGGCCCATATGAAATCTATGAAAACCGACTTGTACTATAACTAATATACACTGTACACTTAAGGGAATATGATGGTATAATTTCAAACCAGAAGATTGTTTTGTTAAAAATAAATAAACTAGGATGCATTAAAAAAAATTCTGAGGAGATCACTGATTACAAGGCAAGTTTTAATTTTTTTTTCACAAACGAGATTTCAACGATGCTGAAACCTTAGAAGGGCTAATCAACCCGGGATTCCTGGGGCACACATCCCAATCCCTTGTTGGAGACTGCACCATACTAGAGTTAAGGTTTCTGTGTGCTCTTTAGTGGACTTTTTCTGTTGTGATTCAAACTGACTCTGTGTTAAAACACTTAGCTAGCCTTATATTTATTTAACAGCATTTGAAATTAGCACTGGCTTACGGGTCAATGGCACCTAAAATTTATTGTGGGCTCAAACATTTTTTGCTTTTTTGTATAGACCCATATGGGAGGACTGCCTATATTTTATTTTTTGTTATAAAGTAAAACCCTAGGCCTATTATTTTGAAATTGAAAGCAAGGTTATACAAATTTGTACTTTAACACATTTTTATGCCCCCGCGACGACATGTCGGGGGGCATTAAGTTTTACTCATGTCCGTCCGTTCGTCCATACGAATTTCCGTCAAGCTTTTCTCAGTAACCATACATGAGAATGATTTGAAACTTGGTAGGATGGTTGAGTATGACAAACCATACGTCCTAAGCGATTTTGAGACCTGTCGGACATCTAATTTCTGTTTGGGACTTTGGGCAATGTTAAAATATGTGAACATGACTATGAAAATTTCCGTCAAGCTTTTCTCAGAAACCTTACATGAGGATTTGAAACGGGAAAGGGTTAGTGAAGACGCAAAATTAGGGTTAGGGGTTAGAATAAAAACATACAATTAGCGTTAAGGTTGATAATAAAAAAAATGTATTAGGGTTAGGGTTATTACAAAATCATACTATTAGGGTTCGGGTTAGCATTAATGATACAATAACAGTTAGTACAAGAACATACCATTAGGGTTAGGGTTAGTGAATATACAAAATTAGGGTTAGGGGTATGCATAAAAACATACAATAATGGTTAGGGTTAGTGTAGAACCTACCATTAGGGTTAGTGTAGAACCTACAATTAGGGTTAGGGTTTTCGTGAAAAAAGGATACATTTATGGCTAGGGTTAGTACAAAACATACAATTAGGGTTAGGATTAGTGAAAACGCAAAATTAGGGTAGTGGTAGATATAAAACAGACTATTAGGGATAGGGGTCAGCATAAAAACATACAATCGGTGTTGAAGTTGGGATTAAAATATATATTTAAGGTTAAGGTTATCCCAAGACCCTTAGTCGCCTTTTACGACAAGCTAGGCTCTGCTGCGGGCCTATTCGCCACCTGGGCCCCGCACGGGACGCCATACAAAAAGAGATCTGGATCGGGATCTTATAAAAATGCATCCCTCCTTCCAGAACAAAGACGTAGACCTGTTTGCAGCTGTCAACATTAAAGAACTGAACAAAAGAGAATTGAATACTCAAACAAATAATTAGCATTTTAATTGGTAATAATTCAGTACATGCACAATCAGAGCTTGGTGACTAAAATGATAATTTCTAATTTTTTTAGTATTTTTTTTTCTCTTAACGTTGTACAAAATCATTTACAGATGTTTCATTTTTTCACTAAAATAATTAGAATTGAAACAAATTGAATTGTTGTTTATTCAAAGGATGAATAGCTTGATAACCCAATTTACTAACTCAAATAAGGGGAGATTTCAGAACAACACCTTTTTTTAAAAAATCTTGTTTTTTGGTTTTATACGATGACAGTAATGGATTTTTTTGTAGTGTATTCACTTTTCTCACTGCATTATATATTAAGAATATAACTAAGGGCCTCTTGAGGTTGTTTTTTTGTTTTGTTACAACACATAAAGAGACTTTTAAGTACTTTGAGAAATCCCCTTTCGCTTAATTCCATAAAGTGACGAAGGATGGTGACAACGAATTCATGAACGTCATTCTGTCTTGCTGTTTGCAAACCATAAATGTCATGCAATTCATTCATTGCCAACTGTAATAACTCATCAGACACCTCTTCATTTTTTCCCTATTTTATCAAAGACTAAAAGGAAGTTACTTAAATCTTCCTGATAACTAACTTTGTTGGTTTGTTTGTTTGTTTGTTTGTTGTTTGTTTTATGTCCAGTCAACAATATTTCAGTCATAATCAGGACAAGAACTAATTGAATAAACAAATTGAATTGTGTAGACCCACCCAGGAAACAGCACCCATAACACAGACCCATGCATGTCATGCGAAAAAGGGCCAATGTACGACCACAAACCAGAAGGAAAACGAACCAACTCACAAGACAGGCCAACGTATCCTCAACGCACCATAGGCCAATGTACCCAGAAAGCGACGAAATCTCTCCCCAAAAACTTCACACAATCTGGAACCCTTACCTATGGTGACCAACAATGAAGAACATCTACCTGAAATGAGGTCATACTAGTTAGAACACTTACCTAAGTGGAATATAGCCAACCCTTACCCGATTTCACACAATCAACCCTTATCTGTCGAAAATACAATGATGAATCCTGATTGGACCTACACACACTGAAAGAAAAACGTGGGGGTGGGGTGGGAAACAAAGGAACTGTAAATTTTGAAGACCACTGGAAAAGGGGAGTGATGGGTAGGGGCAGAAAATTTAGCCTATGTGGTGCACTATTTGGCGGTCCACAAAGGGATCTTTTACGTGCATGAAGCGTGGCCCTCTCCACACACGTTGGCCCACTATGGTTTGCGGTCAGGTATATGGTCAAAATGAAAATAAAATATCCTAGATAATCATCCCCTCCTGCACCAATTTTTATTTCTTTTAGCTGCCTGTTTTTAAAACTATGTTTATTTTGGTCAATTTCCTTTAAAATGGTAGAACATTTGATTTACAAATTTGTATAAGAATCTTGCAGTTGTATAAAAAATATACACATACTGCCTGTTGTAGAGGGTGTTATGCCATATCACACAAGTTTAATTATATATCGCCCAAAGACGCAGTCGAGGGTGATATATTTACAGAGTGGGGTATTATGGCATAACTTTCACTACAATAAGCAGTATGTGTAAATCATACTGAACGTCTTGTTGTATACTGTAACATCGAGTAATGTCAGTGACTAACTGCATATTTAAGCATTTTTGGTAAATTGTTGCCATTGAATGAATTTGTTAATGTTCCCGAATTAACATATCTTATACATGAAAATTAATTGGTCTTACTGGTTCGATTGACCTGACGAAGGTGAGAATGATTTACAGCTAGTATTTAAAATACCGTTAATATTTTTGTTGAATGCAACTAGTAAAACTTTATCTTTATTTGTTGGCAGACCTGCTTTCTTCTGATGTCAAGATGTTATTCATGTAATGGATACACATTTTTGTACTTTCTAGAATGATTAACAAGTTTGTTAAAAATGTTGTTGAAAATTATGATATGTTGACTATTTATACAAACACCAATATGATTGATTTCAAGGAGATTATTTTTTCTTATAATATACTTAAGTCATCAAGTATTTTTGATATATATATTTTAGATGATTATGTAAGCGTACCTAAGAAAACAAGACCTAATGAGCAGGTTATGTTGGAATGTCCAAAAGAGTACAGCTGTCGATCTTTTTCAACACAGCAATCTGATAATTGGAGATTGCGAGTTTTAAGGTAGACATCATGCACTTATAGACAAATATGGGATTTCGGTCTCTCAGATGAGTGCAGATGTTGGTTTGTCATAGGGTATTGTTTTGTCTTCCTTTACCGGATTTGACACACTGAATGGACTATTGGCAATGCAATGGGTGTGCTATAGCAAGCAGGAACTGCTTACTCTTCCGGAGCACCTGAGTTCACTCTTGTTTCGACTGGAGTTCGCGTTATTGATTGATATTCAGTTATTTTGTGTTTTCATGGTTTACACGTTGTCTGTTTTTGTCCCGTTCCTGTTGGTGTTTACTGGTTTTGTCTCTGCCCTTTCGGACTGTTGATATTCAGATACCCCATTGGTATTTCTGCTTCTTTCAACCAGGAGGACTTCATGACAAAGCAAAATTAATGTATGGAAACAAGGATAACAACCTCCATGAACCATCAGCTATGATAAATCTGCCCTTGGATGATAATGATGAACAGGATGGAACATCAACTTTTTCGAAAGGTTTTGCACTAAAACCTGAGAAAAAACGTGCTGTGTTTTCAGAACAACAAAACAAATTCTTTAAAGAAAAGTTTGACATTGGCAAAAGAACCGGTAGAAATGTTGATCCCTATGTTGTCTCTGAAGAAAAATAAAGATGGATATGTGTTTCCCAAAGACAGATACATGTATCTAAGTGGTCAACAAATTGCATCCTGTTTTTCAAGAATGGCTGTAAAGGCAAGACAATGTGATGCTGGAGACCATTCCTTTGCTATACATGAAACAACTCACCAGTATGACCTTTAAACTGAAATTGTGTCTGATTTATACAGTTCTAAAAGATAGTTTGTTGTTAAAGGGTGCCATTCAGTGAAAAAAATACTTATATTTTTTACAGATTTTTATACTTCACAATACTCTAGATTATTGTGATATGCTGGTATATCATTGGGTGCACTAGTTTTCAAGTTCAATCATTTTAAATTGCATGAAGATAAATGTATCGCACATTTTTTGGTAAAATCAGATGATATATGGAGTACATTTATTTCTAGTAACGTGACGGTACCCAAATTGCAACAACTTTGACGGTTTTTGTCTCGTATCTTTATCTGGGCACGATTGCTTAAAATTTTGGTCGGCTGTGTTTTAAGAGTAATGTTTACTGTATTTATCCATACAGAAAAAAAATTTAATATTTGATACACATATGTCAAAAAAACAGATTTAAAGACACCTGAGAATGACCCTAACTTTTCACATCGGGGTTACCCAAATTGCACATGGGGGTAAAAAAAAATACTCCTTAAGATTTCTCTTAAAAATTTTGCTTCATTATTGAAAGTGATTACTTAATTTATATTTATTAAAAAATCCAATCAAGAAAAGGTATGTCTAAAAAATTTTAAGGCATTTTATGACTCCTGGTCGGATTTTTAGACAATTGCACAGTATTCCCGAAAAGGGCTGTATAATTGTGTATTTTCTTGTTTGTAGCTAAAACAACGGTATAGACATGCAAAGACTGTTGTAAATGAAGCATTTACATCTTTTAAATAATTAAAAACACTAAATACAAACATAACTGACCTGAAAACAAAGTTAATTTGAAGTCTAAAACGTCATCTAGTGCGGACGTGATATAAAGCACTTTTATTTTAGTTCCGGGTTGAGATCTCGGAATATGCATATGAATTTTGCTGTCTGAATAATTTGGCAACAAATGATATTTAGCAAAATGAAAAATATAAAACGATTGTCAAGATTTTCAACATCAACCAGAAGTCCTGTCTGTCGCACGGCAATCTTCAGCATAGAGCCATATTGGATAAGGTATTCCACTATCATATACAATCATATTTTTCTATTAGAAATGACTTTTTATTCATATTTTTGTTGAATACTTTAGAAAATAATCGAATATGAATAATAGTAAAGAATATCTAGTATTACTTAACAATCCTGTTATTCTAGAACAATTTATGTAGAGGGTTGAAATTTGGGTACCTGTTGCAATTTGGGTAGCGTTGCGCTATATAATGATTGTTTAATCATTGGACAAATACTGATTGACATTTTACCAGATAAGAGAACTTCTGTGGGTTTTTTTCCATGCGACCAAAATAGGACTTTGAAGGTTTTTTTTAGTTTGAAGGACTAGGAAGGGACCATGAGTTTTGCGATTTTGTTTCCATTCCAAAGACCTCTACGGGGCAAACCCATTTTCATTTAAGCATACTACTACTTAGTTTGAATAGTTTCGTTTCAGGATAATATCAATCAAATGTATTGCAAAATTTCAGATATATCCTAACAATTTATGCTCAAATATGATATTTTCACATTTATATTGATCTTGAACTAAATAAAGTTCAGGATCAAAATACAACTAACAACAGTTCAAAAATTGATATTTTCACGAAAATCTTTAAAATTGTGCTACGTGTTGGAAATAAAAAATAACAACAAAGTTCCAGTCCAGACAGTAAATTTAGCTACGCCTGACGCGCGTTTCGTCTTTTCAAGACTTTAAACTGACTTCGTCATTAATACTACAAGCAATATTATAACACAAAATTTGACGTATAATGGATTGACGTTGCTCCGTTACGAGCAATGGGACCGCACTTTCGCTCCGCCTGATCAAAGATGTCAAAGGAGCTACATTATTGTAGTTAGATATTATATAGGTATAAAACCAACAACAAATTGTTTATTTTCCAATCATGGCGCCATCAAGGGGCAGTGAAATTACAATTAAGTAAATATAGAACAAAATAAAATAAAACAAACAAAAAAGAACAATGTATAAATATCAATGAATAATAGTATTAAAAGAGGTGACTGGATCATGACCCGTTTCTGCCAGATATATATAGTAAAGAGGTACTCTTAGGCGGTTCACGGCTTTATATATATATAATACATGTATATATGCAAATACAATATAACAAATTAATGTAAACAAACCTTTAAGCGTGTACATTTTTTTATAGATAATAGATAAGATAAGATAAGATATGTTTATTTGATAATTAAATCGCCCTTTCAGGCAGTACAATTAGTGTTAATTTCATACAATGATTATGGGTGATTGTACAATGATTGAATAATATAAAAAAACAAAACAAAAAAAAAACAAAAAAACATAAAATAAAATAAAATAGAATAAACAGAATGAAGTAATGTATAATAGAGTGTTAATAAAGGTTCAACAAGCACAGTGACCACTTTATATCATATATTACAGTAACTGCAGCAAGAGACATGGCCCACAATGACAATATTAATCCTATACAACAGGTTTGCTAGTTATTTTCACTCAGTAAAGCCTCCTTTTTGTTTTTTAAATTTTTAATTAATTTATATAAATTACTTATTACAAATTTATCTTCGGATGACAATAACCAAACAAATTTGTTATCAATATTTAATGAACTAAAATTTTTATATTTATTGGATATTATTTGCAAAATTTCTTTTCTTTCATTTTCAAGCGGTTCACATTTTAGTAGAAAGTGACACTCATCTTCAACATAATTTTTGCAAATTTTACATATTCTTTTCTGTTGTTGGGTTCCGGTATATCTACCTTTTTCGATTTCTAAATCATGTGCACTAATGCGAAATTTTGTTAATAGTCTTCTTTGATCATAGTTTCCAATTGTTAAATAATTTTCAAATTTAAAGATGTTTTTAAATAGTCTAAAAGTGCGAAGTTTGTTTCCCTTGCCCTCTAATGGGTTGTCTTTAAATAGTTTCTGATGCCAAATAAATTCATATTTAATTTTTAATTTGTTAAAAATAAACTTCTTAATATTAAGTTTAGGTTGAAATAATGTTTTGATGTTAATGTCAAGGTATGAAAGAAGTGCATCAATGCTACTATACCATGAGTTTTTTCCATTGTCAAATAATTCTTTGGATAATGAAAGAGCATTAGAAGCACAGACTGTCAGTGGACAATAAATACAAAAGAATATGAGATATATATATATATATAAATTATTTACTTAAAATCTCATTTCTTTTGGTAAATAGATTTTCGATTAGCTTACAAATATTAATTAAGATGTTCTTGTCTTCGGTACTCATAAGCCAGATAAAAAGATTTTTATCTTTAAGATTTTGTAGGTTCGAGTTGGTTTGAAGTATGGGGTCTAAATAAAGTTGTCTTATTTCTCTAAGGCTGTTGCATTTTAATAGAAAGTGGATTTCATCTTCTGTTTCATTATTACATAATTTACATATTCTTTGATCTACTGGAATATTAAAATACCTTCCTTTTTCAATTTCTAAGCCATGTAATCCTATTCTAAATTTAGTTAAACAGTTTCTATGTGTATATGAGAGTTTTGATAAATATGATTCACAAATAAAGTTAGTCTGTATGTTCGTAATTTATTCCCATGGTTTATAGTTCTCCTGTCATCATCAAATAGTTGTTTTTTTCCACATTGTTTCAAATTTAATTTTCAGACGTTTAATTATAGTTTTTCTTGTGTTAAGTTTTCTTGATAAAATATAATTCTCATTTATATTAGCACATTTTAAAATTGCATTAACACAGCTTATCCATGAGTTAGAACCATTATTATGTAGTTCTTCAAAGGACTTTAGAGCATTTATTAACAGAACACTGTAAGTTGTTTTTAATCTTTTCCAGAAACAGATCATATTTGTTAAAATTTCAAGCATTAAAGGATATCTACCCAGTTCTCCATACATGGCAAGTTTTGTGGTTCTTTTTCCAATGCCAAGAGAGAAGTGACCTAATTTAATATGTACTTTTTCTTGAACAATATTCATACATAAATTATTAAAATATTTGAAATCTGTGTCTTGAATTAATTTTTTCAAGTCAAAACAACCCCATATCTCTGAACCATACAACAATACTGGTTTTACAGTATGATCAAAAATATGAGTAAGTGTATTTATGTTTGGTTTAAAATTTGTAAAGTATTTGGTGTATTAAAAGAAGGCTTTAAGACCTTTTTTTATATAATATATTTTTTGATTCTGAAAATTTTCCTGATGCACTAACAGTTACTCCAAGGTAATTATAATGCCTACACGCTTCTACTTGTTTGTCTTTATATAGTAGGTTTATATCTATAAGTCTCCCCCCAGAATTAAATACTAGACATTTTGTCTTTTTAATATTTACTTCTAATCCCTATTTGTCACAATATGTATTAAGAATATTTAAAGAATTTTGAAGCCCTTCTTTAGATTCTGACACTAAAACTAAATCATCTGCCACTAATTCCGAGTCCCATTGCTTTCTATGTTAAATTGGACATTTCTAAAATGCTGTAGATTTTTTGTTTAAAGTTCAAATAAGTGTCAATAGTCTTATGTCAATCACGGGCGTTTAGGTCCAGGATTTTATTTTATTATAAATAACGTGTATATAAAAATTTTCATCTCGTCTATATACTATTTCTACAAGGCAAGAATGTTTGAAAGTTCAAAAAATAGAACAAAATTTGCTCGCGGAAAACCCCCATATTTTCTCATAGAATCAAATGTTTTACATGAAATATTGGTGATTCTCTATATCTTTTCAGTTTAATCTCACAATTGGGAACACATTTATCGTGAAACAATTCGCAATGACTTTGAATCTAAGTTTTTTTCCACTGAAGCGAGCCAAACAAACCACCACGGACGGAAGTAGTTTAAAATTTTAAAGGGAGACAATATTCTTCTACTTTTTCCAATTTTATCATTAAAATGAAACAACCACGTATTTTTATCCTTGAACGTCTTATTGAAAATATATGGAACACCCATCGAGACCTAGTTTGTATGTACGTTTTATTATACTACCAACTCGTCAGTAAAAATATTTCAAATAAAATTGAGTCCACATTTCCCGCCAAATGATTTATTCGAACTCGCCCAGATTTTACCTTTCTGTAGTGTCACTCAGAATTCCTTTTATTTGGCGGAATATTGTTTCCCTTGAAAATCTCTGGCCACTTCCGTCCGTAGTGATCTTTTATTTCCCTTCGTAGGAAAAAAGACCCGATGTGAGATTTATACATACTGACATGATTTACTTTTGCTTCCTAAAAAGAGTTACAGCTGAAAGGAGTTTTAGAATGTTCTAGATGTTTATGGTAAAAAATATTTCTACAAGAAAAAAGTAAGTTTCCGTCAGTTCTATTTTTAGAACTTTCATACATTCTTGCCTTGTGGAAATAGTTTATAGACGAGATGAAAATTTTTAAATAAACGTTATTTATAATACAATAAAATCCTGGACCCAAACGCCTGTGATTTCAGGCTCACTCCAGTTCAGAAACTAGCACATCACACATTGAATGACGGGAAAAACTGGTTCCCAGTTTAAATCATCCTAAACGTCCGGTCTGGCAAAAATGAGACACTACGTAAAAGTATTCCTAAACATAGTCCGAGATTGCTCTGACGTCCTCGGACTTTTTTTAGCAAGCTGGGCTCGAAAAATGCCGAGGACGTCAATCTCAGACTCCTAAACATTGACACTTAACATATATATATGAACAAACATGGGCTCAAATTGTTTCTAAGATGTTCATCTTTCAAATAAAAGCTCATTTAATGATTTTAGCTGGGTCAATACTTTAATGGAACTATATTGTCTCAAAATAAGAACTATATTCAGGTTCGTCTTCTACCGGATTGCGAATTAGTGGTTTTATACCTATAGTTACGATAACGTAACCCAACTACAATAGTACAAACGTCACATTTTTCGTCAACTGTTGTTTGTAACAAATTATCATGGGATATCCTCTCTGTTCTTTGATTATTATCGCTGATATGTTCCTTGTCGTATGGAGTACTACAAATATTAGCTTCAATAATGTAGCTCCTTTGACATCTTTGATTAGGCGCCCGATCAAACATGTCAAAGGAGCTACAATATTGTAGCTTTACAAATATGTACCTTGGATACATAATTGTATACAAGTATGTACCTTACCCCCGGACTAGACAAGATATCTGGCATGCTCCCATAGCTGGCGAACTGTGGTCTTCTCTCCCCAAAACCCACACTGCCATCTTCTGTATCACTGCTTACTGTTTCCTAGCATGCACATCCGTCGGAGGCACCGGAAATACAAAATCCGTTGACAGATGGCACCCGATTACGTGTTTCTTTATCCCCTTGTCTCTGGTGGAGCATCCCTTGACTGGGCAAGGGGATTTCTTCGGGTGGTGGATAACAAAACGGGAAACATACTTCAAGTCATCTTTTGGCAGCGGTACCCTAACTGTTATCTCCCGCCTTTGTCTCTCAAGCTCCTCTCTCGTAAATGACTCTAACCCTCTGCCTCTACCCGACATTTTAACTTCCTCTGATGTAACTACAAAACAGATGGTACGGTACATATTACTTAAGATATTTAGTATAGAGCTTCAGGTAGCGGTCGGATGATTACCAGGTTTTTTTACTTCTCAACTTCTCGTGAGGCAAGCAGACTTAAATTAAAATCAACTCTACAGATTTAATCACAGATTTTTTGTTTTAAGTTTACAAAGTTTATTCAAGGAGACAAACATTGCCTTTTTAGGGGGGTGTATCTATTCCACTCTTGGTTAGTTTTTTTTTTGTTTTTTTTTTTTTTTTTTTGGGGGGGGGGTAATTTATGTTAATAAAATAAGAGATGAACTTGTTAACAAATTTAAAACACACTTCTCATAACTACTAAATGGTAGTCTCCTTTTAACTTTTCCTTTATACTTCTTGTTGATGTTATTTTGCATTTCTTTTTCAGCCTCAACTTTAGACTGGAAGAACGTCACCCTCTCTCTCTTTCATGTTGTTTAAAAGATTTACCCGAAGAGAGCGAAATATCCACATCTTAGTCTTGGCACGTTTGTGACGATGAAATTGAAGCATATGCCTCTCGCAAAGTTCTTGTGATTTTTTGTTTGTTTTTCTTTGCTCGACTCTTTTGAAGATAAATTGCGTGCTTCTGCAACAGCCAACTTAAAATCTACGTCAAAATAAAAATGACGCGCGTTTCGTCTATTCAAGACTCATCAGAGGCGCTCTACCAAAATATTGAAAATGCCAAACACAATATGATTGTCAAAGGATGTTTTGAAAACCGGATCTAAAACCTGTACTATAGACTTGTCTACTTTAGAGCGAATGGTGACGATAATATAGTGCCGATTCGACGAATTAGCTCTTCACCAATCTGTTTGCTATTTTTAGCAATACCAAAATTGGACCCATGAAGGACTGTGTAATTCGTGTACTTTGTGGCACACAGAGAGCAATTGTCCAGCTGATGTTAATGTTTCTCCACACCTGGAATACTTATCCATTTTTGCATACTAATTTCTTTCATAAATGTTTCTTTCTCATTGTTCTTGTTCGTATTCAAGTAGTACTTTTTGTTTAACATGTACTCCTGCAGTTTGACTACCTTTTTTTGAATACTCGATAATCATTAATATTTTTTCTGTGAATGCCATGCAGTTCTGGTGACGTTGCTGCACTGACAGAGAAGTATAACAGCATGTTGTTGCTTTAAGGTCTTCTTTTTCAATAGTAATGCCCTTTTGATATTTTTCAAAGAGTTCAACTTTGTTGACCTTGTAGTTTGCACGGTTGTTGCAATTTACAACATACATTAGTATGTTCCCTTCATACTATGACCTTGTAGTGTAGACAGAGCACCAAAAACCTATGCAGGGTACCCAAATGCAATCCGAAGGCTTTCGCCCCCTCGCTGCAATCTACCCTTATCTCCACAAGGGCAGTGAGCCCACCAGTCGCTCCAGCAAAGCATGACTGACATCTTCATACTCTCTGGCGTGCAACAGATGGACAGCACTGCCACCACGAACCCCGGGTTTTCTGGTCATGTCTCTGAGGTTCATTATTTCCCCCTCATCACAGACTTCAGCCTACCGTGACCGATTCCTGTTGCTTGCGGGGGCGACACAGGATAGGACTGTCCATAATGTGCCATCATCAAGGATGACGACTTTGGATGGACGCCCCGTCCCCAACCGAGGATTCTTCTCAGCACCGGTGTGCCGGTCAGGACAATTTATGGGGCCTAATCCCCAGATTCATCCGACCAATTCTGGTTAGGTCTGTTAGACGGAGAATTCTTGAGCTAAACCGATCTCCTTGGGATCCGGAGAGACCTAACAGCTTCCCTGTTGAGAGGAAGGCAGGAGGCCAAGTGTCTCCACGAGGGGCCTCCCGTTGTTCATGAGAACTAGGTGAGTTAAGGGGGTTAAAAGAAAAGATCTTAGAGCCTCTCCCCATAATCCGCCATGGGAACCAATATTCTATAGGAAATGCAGCACTCCCAGTCAACACCTACGGCTCTGGTCTTTGATTTAACCAAACTGGGTAGCCTAAAACCACCACCCCTCTGCCCATACCTTAGAGGTTACACTGGCATCAGGAGATCGGCCAAAATTACCGAACTTTTCTACATTTTTGGTATTATTGTTCTATGCTCTTCACTTTCATATAATGTTTGGCATTTTCAACTTTTGGTAGAGCGCCTATGATGAGTCTTGAAGTAGGATAGACGAAACGCGCGTCAGGCCTAGCCAGATTTATTGTCTGGGACTTTATTATCATGCTCATTATACAACTCATCATGCTTAAGCTGTGTACCAAATTAAAAATCCATCCTTTCCGGAGAATCTAAGAACTTTCCATTTTAGATCCGTAAGATAGTCTAAGTCGGCTCGTAAAACAGGAAGTATATGACCGACTAACATTAAATTCAAAATATACTAGTATTTCACTTTGTCTTATTGATTATATATATCATTCAAATCTAAAATCAGATAAATTATAATCTATACTAAACACACATTACAGAAAGTTTATTCTTGGTCTAAGCATTCAAGTTATATAATAAATTAAACATGTAGTATTGTAAAGAAAATAAGTAAAATCAAAGCGTTAAAAGGCAGAGCTAAGTTAAGGGTGAAGTTTTGAGCTTCTACGGTATAATTTTGAATTTTAAATATTTCTTCATATAGAAATTATAGAACAAATAAACTGTAATGGTACTTCATGGTCAGTTTTTTTTCTCTCACGAAATGAAAATAGTAATGAATAGAACTACGAAACAAATTACCTGACCTGTAAATGTAGATGGAACATTTCATTACTTAATTTCTATCTAGTAAAATCATTAATTGGTCGATATACATGTAAGACTTTGGGTATATAAGTACATTTACAATAAAAAAGACAAACTTTTTAGTTTTAGCATTGTGCCTAGTTGCAAATAAATCAATGTCAGATTTGCCCCATATTTTAACAAGGTTTTTGAAAATATTATTATTCAGTTCCCATTCTGTATTATCTTTTTCTGAGGTTTTTTGACGACTTAGCTTGTCTGCTTTTACGTTTAATTTACCTGGTAAATAGGATACTGAAAACCATACATTTTTCTTGATTGCCCACTGTCATATGATTTGTGCTAGTTTATTCAAACTTTTCTTTCTACCTCCCATTTTTTCTAAATATGAGACAGCAGTAGAATTATCAAGTCGCAATAAAACGTGTACATTGAAAACATTATTGCATAAACTTTTAATTGTGAACCATGCAGCCAAAAGCTCTAAGAAATTAATATGGAGTTTTGTTTCAGTTGCATTCCAAAAACCTTGAGCTGTTTCACCTGTATTATCATTTACACCTCCCCAGCCTTTTTTGCTGGCATCTGAAGTTAAAGATAAAACTGGTGATCCATGGGTTATTTCTGCAAAAACCGAATTTACATTTTCAGCCCACCATTGAATTTCATTTTTGATTTCTTTTGATAAAATCATGGTTTTGTCAAAATCATTTTGTTTTAAAACTGTTTTTCCCGTTTCAATGGTTCTATAGTAAAGCTGTCCATATTGGGCTGCTGGAAAAAGAGCAATGATGTTTCCAAGTAATTGTGATAACTCTCGTATGGAGCACTTGTCCTTCAAAAACAGATTTTTGCATAACTCTGATAATTTACGCTTTTTCCTGTCCGGAAGTGTTACTATCATTTTTAATGTGTCAATAGTGAAACCTAAAAATTCAATTATCTGACAAGGTATAAAAACGGATTTTTGAGGGTGTACTAAAAATCCAGCATTTAATGAATGTAAAACTGTCTGAACCACATTATTTTAACATTCAATGTAGGTTTCACCAACAAGTAAAGAGTCATCTATGTAGGAGGAGTTCATGTAACCCCTTTTTCTCAAATCTGCAAAAATGGGCTTGACAATTTTAGTGAAAATTCTTGGCCCTGATGACAACCCATTTGGCAAACAAGTAAATTCATAAAATTGATTTTCAAAATAAAATCTTAAATATTTTCTATGTGATGGATGAATTTTCAGAGAATAATAAGCATCTTTCCAATCAATGATAGCAAGCCAACAACCTTTTGTAATTAAAGAAAGAGCATGAGAGAAAGTTTCCATTTTAAAATGTTTATATTTAACTTCTTTATTTAAATTTTGGAGATTGAGTATCATCCTATATTGTCCTGAGCGCGTTTTGGACGAAAAAAAATATTTGAAACAAATTCACCTGGAACATGTTTAACTTTCTAAATGACCTGTTTTGCAAGCAATTCTAGGATCTCATTTTTAAGAAATAAAGATTTTCTTGTGTAAGTCTATATTCATATGGAATATACTTTTGAAAAGGGTTTCTTTCAAAATCAATTTTATATCCTTGGATACAATTTAATAATACAAAATCAGATATAATTTTATTCCAAAAATCTAAATTTTTGCTTAGCTCGCCTGCTTTATAAATGGTTAGTTTATTTGATAAGTAGGGAAGTAACAAAGCAAGAAAGTGGTCCCATTCATTGCAGTCATTGATACCTACTGTTTCAAATTTTTGAAGTGAACATAAATGTTTTTCAAAAGATTCACCTTTAGAAATACTCCTTTGGTTCTTGCCTCTGCCTCTTGGCTGGCCTCTCGGAGTGTAATCTCTTTTCCTTTTGTAGTTTTTTTAACCATAGTGCTCATAGTCATAATTCCTGGACACATTTGAACCCATTTTGTTAGCTTCTGAAATGTTTTTCATGGTTTGAGACAAGTAATCACCAAACAAAAATTTTGTTACTTTGCACACAACTTAGCATAATCATGCCTAAGGGATGGTTTAATCAAAGCACGTCTGTTTGTGTTCATTTCATGGTTGCTAGCAGACAAACAGACAAATGACTGGAAAATTTTCTTTGAAATTTGATCTCAACAAACTTATCTTCTATACAATTAGGAAGGAATTTACAGTACAGACATTATAATAACTTTTCTTTTAGTACTTATTTTCTAATCCCCAACCACTTACGGAAGCTCCTTTTCCATGGGTTTCTCTACAAATTTGTCAAATCTATGTTTTATTATTACATATTTTGATTGGTCTAATCCGATATAAAATTGGCAACAGGTATATTTAAAATGCCTCCTTATTTTTATAGGAGTTATTGGACTTTACCGACTTTGTTCATTTTAGGTCATAGTAACACTTTGTGAGCGCTATCGACTTTGTTTATTTTAGGTCATAGGAACACTTAGTGAGCGCATCCTCGGAATCCCAGGGGTTCTTCTCTCGCCTACTCGTTCGAGTAGGCGAGAGAAGAACCCCTGGGTTTCCGAGGATGAGTGAGCGCAACTTTAAAGGAATTTTTAAAAAAAAATAGTCCTCCATAAAATATGCAGGTTGCCATGTTGAATTCCAGTCCTTCGAGATGTTAAGAGAGATGGTACCTCATCCTCTATAACAAACTGAGCGACAGACAAATAATCCACAGAAGTTCTTACAACTAGAAGGAAAAATGGCAGTGCATACTTTGTGGTTTTGTAAGTAGCATCCAAGAGGCAGATGGTATTGCCATACAAACTCAGGATCCTTTTTTGTCAATTCTCCTGGTAGACAAATAGAAATTTATTACTGTCACTGGAGGATTCCAAAGTGGCTAATCGAAAGTGGAAGCTTCTACTAGGGTCTTCTTCCTAACATTCTTTCATTTTGATTATCAAGTTCTCCTGGTCAACACCAGCAAGTTTTTTTTTCACAACATGGTACTGTATATATGATTTTTAATATCTTTAGACATAGGATAAAATTATCTGTCAAATGAAAATGATCTTATAGTTGCATTTGAGAATTTTGTATCTATAAAAATGTTTTTAGAGTTTTCTTAATTTAAAAAAAAAACATTAGTTATTCATGTTAATACAAGTTCATGTATTTTATCGATGGCCTTTTTATGGAGACGTTTACTAAAGACAGACTCAGCTTTAACTTCATGGTTGATATGTTGTGTCTTCAGGGGCAAGGAGATGAAAATTCGTTTTTTTAAAAGGTGGTAGACAAATTTATGTTTGCATCAGGTAGCGTAAAATAATCATCTAGGTCTTAAAACATGGGGAAAAGGGGGGTCTATTTTGATCTATTAAAAAAATCGTAAGAAAAACAAAATGAACTACCAAATTGTTCAGTACTTTACAAATAAGACAACAACAACACGAAACTTACCTCTATTTGGGGAACACTTTCCCAACAAACCAATCCCTGTGCCGGCTGCCAATTCCATTTGGACAACCATGGGAGTAATTCAGCGTACCCATCTGATGGGAGGGCGTAAGGTTATACACACTCTCTCAACCGCCTGACACGTCAGGAAACCCGCAAAGAGTAGACGGCACTGTTGGGCCCTCAACCTGGGTGGGTTAGGTAATGCCTGTGCCATAATTTGATAGGTTAATCACTCAAATATTTCTCACTATTTTGTCCGCTTCATTTACATCTACAGGTTTCTACACACGTATTCGTCCGTTTATGGCGGACGTATATTTAAAGCCGTGATTTCGGACGATGCATATACCCATCGTCCGTGCTGTATATCCTGTATACTACAAACAAAAAAATTTCAATACAACATTCCCAAAGAGCAACACTGAATACTGAAAGGTTAGTCAAATACGATCTAAGGTCATCGTAGTTATCTTTATTTTGATCAATTCATTTTCTAGAATGTTCAGTTTGGGACGAGATGTGTGGGGCGTATGAGTATAAAGCGAAAATGCCAAAAATTGAATGAAATGTGTTTACTAAAAAAATGTAGTAACTCGTCGTCATCAGAATTTTTTTTCTCCTTGTTCTGTAGTCATTGAACTTTCAATATTAACTTCCTCGTCCTTTTCTCACATCAGGGTTAATGGGTTGTTAAAGTACATCAAGCCCCACTTGTAATGCCGATTTAGCACTGTCACCAGATTCATGACGGTTCTCTTCTCTTCCGGTTTGTGTTACGTATACCCTTAACATAGCGTTCATTCCATTTATTTTTTAGTTCCTGCACTATTGCTTTTATAGTTTTTAGCACCCCTCTTCTTCGTTCTTCTCTCCTATTGCATGCTCTGTTTTTGTTAGTAGATCCACAATATCACGGTCCCGTGCAGGGCCCGGGTGGCGAATAGGCCCACAGCAGAGCCTAGCTTGTCTTAAGAGGCGACTAAGGGTCTTGGGATTCTGACGTCGGGTCAGTGCTCAGCCCACAGAGCGACTAAGTGTGTACCCTATGTGGCTGAATAGGGTGGCCCTCGTCTGCGGGGGTTGTAAGGTCTATAATACGGAAAACCTAGCCGCTGGCCATAGTGGGCCAACGTGTGTGGAGAGTGCCACGCTTCATGCACGTAAAAGACCCCTTTGTGGAGCGCCAAGTAATGCACTACATTGGCTAAATTTTCCGTCCCTACATACCTCTCCCCTTTTACTGTGGTTCTTCAAAATTAACCGGTCCTTTGTTTCCCACCCACCCTCTTATTTCATTTATCATCATCATTCCATGTTATCGCCTGTATAGCATATTCAAATTAACCGTTCATACCTGCGTTTTGGTATGTCGTAATTTTGAAACCACTGGGCGATAACCGCTGCTGGTGGACCAGAGGTCGCCGAGGGTAATCACAAGCCTGGTGGTCAGACTTGTCTGACACGAATTACCATAAAATTTCTAATATATTTGTCGCTGAAATTTTTGTTTTTTAAATTCAAAATTGTTTAATTTAAAGCTTTGATGTATTCTCCAACTCAAAAGTGTTGGTGCCGGAGCGGGCTAACCTCGGGGAATTTAAACTCCACCAGCAGTGCTAACCTTCACGTGTGTTCGAAATACAAATGACAACAAAGTTCCAGACAATAAATTTTGCTACGTCTGACGCGCGTTTCGTCTATTCAAGACTCATCAGTGGCGCTCTACCAAAACTATTGAAAATGCCAAACACTGTATGAATATGGAGAGCAGAGAACAGTATAACCAAAACTACCAAACTGGGGAACCAAATTATTACTAAGATATTCAACCTATGTCTGGGGTAGGAAGAACCTTAGGGTCTAGACAATTTTGAAATTTAGACAGATAATTTAAAGCTTTGATGTATTCTCCAACTCAAAAGTGTTGGTGTCGGAGCGGGCTAACCTCGGGGAATTTAAACTCCACCAGCAGTGCTAACCTTCACGTGTGTTCGAAATACAAATGACAACAAAGTTCCAGACAATAAATTTTGCTACGCCTGACGCGCGTTTTGTCTATTCAAGACTCACCAGAGACGCTCTACCAAAACTATTGAAAATGCCAAACACTGTATGAATATGAAGAGCATAGGACAGTATAACCAAAATTACCAAACTGGGGAACCAAATTATTACTAAGATATTCAACCTATGTCTGGGGTAGGAAGAACCTTAGGGTTTCGACAATTTTGAAATTTAGACGGATAATTTAAAGCTTTGATGTATTCTCCAACTCAAAAGTGTTGGAGCCGGAGCAGTGCCGAAAGTCATAGCTAATTCTTAATTCGTAAGAAAATCTACATTTTCAAATTTCTGATCTTCACGATCAAGATCCATCAAATATTGATATGTTCACGAAAATCTTTCAAGTTGCGCTATATGTCAGAAACTTTAAAATGATTTCGTCATTAAAATACTATAAGCGATATTTAAATACGAAATTTGACGTCTAATCGATTGAATTGCGCCCGGTGTGATTTCGCTTTCGGCGTTGCTCCGTTACAAGCAATGGGACCGCATTGTAGCTCCGCCCAGTAAAAGATGTCAAAGGAGCTACACTATTGTAGCTAGACTTTACTGTACTAAAACAAATCGTCATACAAAACCGGAATGCTAGCGTTCAGACCTATAACCAGGAAATACATCATTAATTTACATCAGCATACACCATGTTGGGATGATAGCATTCGGACCTGAAAAACCTAAATTATACAAATAACACGGAATCAATCCAGCAATTATACAAACACTGGATCAAAATGCTAGCCCCAAATATGTCGTATTTTACAGCATCTAGCATACACCAAATGAGGAAGCTGGCATACGGACCTGAACTGAAACCAAAATTATATAAATAATACAGAACCAAGAATACGGCAGGTCAGAATGCTAGCATACGGACCTGAAAACCAAAATCATATTAAAATTATAGAATCCAGCATACACCAGGTCGGAATGCTAGCATTCAGACCTGAAAAACAGAAATCATACAAATAATACAGAATCCAGCATACACCAGGTTGGAATGCTAGCATACGGACCTGAAAAACCAAAATCAAACAAATTATACAGAATTCAGCATACACCAGACCGGAATGCTAGCATTTTGACCTGAAAACCCGAAATATGTCGTATATTAAAGAATCTAGCATACAACAGGTCGGAATGCTAGTATACGGTCCTGAAAAACAAAAAGTATACAAATAATACATAGTCCAGCATACAGCAGGTCGGAATGCTAGCATTTGGGTCTGGTGAGTAAAATAAGAGAAGAAAATACATAGTTTGGGCATTAAACTACTTTAGGTATGCTGAAATAATAAAAACGGGGTAGCAAAAATTTGAGAGTGCAAAATGTATAGCCATTGTGTCAATTTTAGCATACAGAGGTAAACAATATGCAGTTTTGATAGATTTCTGCGTGATTGTTGTTAAAAAGGCCTTGATGAGAATTTTTAAATTTAGATGCAAACAAAGCTTCAAGATGGTTCGAAAATACCAATAACACGCTGAATAGCTTTGAGATAATAAAACAATTTAGTCGAAAATCTTTTAAACTGTGCTGAATGTCGGAAAATTTAAACTAAATTCATCATTTAAATACTACAGGCGATATTTCAATACCAAATTTGACGTCCCCCCGTGCGGGAACCGGGTGTGAAAAGAATAGTCCCGCAGCTGCCCGTAAAGCTTGTCGTAAGAAGCGACTAAACGGGTCAACATGTTTGCCGTGTGTTGCGACCTGTGTCGGGGGAGGACGGGATCCTGGTCCACGTATGTGGGCTTTGGCCCTTACTTCTCCTAGACAGGCGGTCAGATTTGGCTCGGTCTGATCAATCGGCTGGTCACGCCAAGCCCTGTGAAGCATCTTCTCATTTTATTTCAAATTTACTGTTTTTGACTTTTGAAAATATTGATTTGATTCCATTTATGCTTTACAGAAGGCGGTGGCTCATGGGTCAATCGTGTGGATGTTATTCTGGAGAGTTGTATCGCCGGGTAACCCCTGGCACGATGCTTGTCTCCCTAAAGGAATACTCTGTGCGAGTATACTGCCCTTGTAGCCCTGGTGCTTTCAACAGGAGACCCGTTGTACAACAGCATCGCCCTTGTTGGCGCTCCGTGGCGGGCGGGGAGCAAGGCAGTGAAACTCTTTTCTATCATCATGGGTTCCCCTAAAAAACAACAAGCAACAAGTTCTAATGAAAATTTAAAACGTAATATTTCTTTGAGTGACAGTGAAGATCAAGACGTATCAGCTTCATCCAAACGTCAAAATACAACAAATGATAGTTGGCCTAAATTCATTGTTATTTCAAGCAAAGATACCACTCGTCCTTTGTCAAAGGTTTCGCCCTTTGTCATTGCAAAAACGATCAAAGGCGTTACCGGAAGTGATGTTCCAAAGGTTACGAAACTCCGATCCGGTAATCTTCTAGTCGAGTGTACAAAGCAACAACAAGCCAAAAACATTATGACCATTTCACGTATTTTAGAATTACCTGTTTCAGCTGAAGCTCATCGATCATTGAATCGATCTCAAGGTATCATTCGAGATAGAGATCGAAACCTTACCGATTTGTCAGAGCAAGAAATCTGCTCTGAACTTTCATCACAGGGTGTTTTACAAGTTAAAAGGTTTACAAAAAAGGAAGACAACAACATTATTAAATTAAATACTTACCTTATAACATTCAATTCTGCAGCTCCACCAAGTCACATTCATCTGGGTCTTTTCAGAGTGTCCGTAGACATATTTATTCCGAATCCTCTCCGTTGTTTTAAATGCCAACGTTTTGGCCACGGGAAGGCCACCTGTAACGGGAAGGAAAAATGTGTCAAGTGTGCTCAGGAAGGCCACTCGGATTTCAACTGTACTAAAAGTCCAAAATGTGTAAACTGCAGTGGTGATCATTTTTCTTCTTCAAAACAATGTCCAACTCTTCTACGTGAAAAAGAAATCCAAAAACTGAAAGCCGAAAAGAACATTTCCTACCAAGAAGCTCGTCGTCAAGTCTCTATCTCGAGTGATACAGCACCATCCATGTCTTACGCAGAGGCTGCTAAACCCTCTAGGACATATGGTTGGCAAACCATGTACACTTGGCCTGAGGGTGAAATTAAGCCCCGTACTTGCAACACCAATGGATGGATGTTTGGTGCTGACTGTTTTGTGGATGATATCCCCAAAAGCAATATAAAATACGCGAGGCCTTGGAAAGAGTTGTGTGATAATCATCCCCCGCCACGTAAGTCCACAGCAGGTCCAGATAATGATTCAATGGTCGATGAGGAACTGTTTAAAATTCCACGTAAATCATCTTGGGCTGGATTTGGAGCTCCAACCAAAGCTTCTAATCCTCAACCCCCATCAATTTCTGTTTCTTCCAAACAGAGTCAATCGTCTTCCTCAAGGTCGTCATCTGCTGCTCAACCTGGAAATAGACAGCAGCGACCCTCACAGCCAGGAAGACGCCAGAGTTCATCGCAGCAGACGTCACCGCTTAAAGTACGTAGATCAAAGAAGGCCGAACGAGATGCTATTTATATGCATAATCGTTTCGGCTCTCTTGGTGACGACATGGAGTCTGATATGGATCTATCGGAAACACCTGTCGACCGTTCACAGAGCCAGTCTCCACAGAGGAGACGTAGGCGATCACTCGGTAGACTTTCTGATCCCATACAGACTCCAAAATGAGTACCATCATTCAATGGAATTGCCGAGGCCTTAAGGCCAACTTTCTTGAATTACAACTTTTAGTGCAGTCTTTTAATCCAACTGTCTTTTGTCTTCAGGAAACACACCTCAAGGAAACTGACACCATTTCCTTGAAAGGTTTTTCTATGTACAGTACGTTTTCTAATACTGAGCGAGCTGCAGGCGGATCCTCCATTTTAGTTAAGGACAGAGTTCTTCATAGTTCGATTCCTTTAACTACAGATCTGCAGGCAGTTGCCGTTCGGATTTCATTACATCAAACAGTCACATTATGCTCAGTTTACGTACCACCCAATAATAATTTAACATTAGTACAACTTAAGCAATTAACGGACCAGCTTCCTGCTCCATATATGGTATTGGGAGACTTTAATGCTCACAATCCATTGTGGGGTAGCGTTAACATTAATGATAAGGGTAAAAAGATTGAAGACTTTTTGTCAAAAGAATCTCTTTGTATCTTCAATGACGGCTCCTCTACTTTTTTACACTCTGGTAATGGAACATATTCATCGATTGATCTTTCCATTTGTGATCCTTCTCTTTTAACAGACTTCTCATGGCAAGTCCATGATGATCTCTGCGGAAGTGATCACTTTCCTATCATTTTAAAAGATCTTTTTGGTGAACCTGAGCAAAGAATTCCTCGTTATAAATTAGAAAAAGCCGATTGGCAAAAATTTTCAATTCTCTGTTCAGAAAAATTAAGACCAGAACTTTTTACTGAATTTAAAGAACCAATTTCTGTATTCAATGAAACCCTTATCTCTATAGCTGATGAAACAATCCCTAAGACCTCGGCATTTCCAAAAAAACTTAATAAACCCTGGTTTACCGACGAGTGTGGCAAGGCTATCGGCGATAGAAACAAAGCTCAAAATCATTTTAAAAACCATCAAACTAAAGAAAATTTAAGTAATTTTAGAATATTTCGGGCAAAGGCAAGACGAACATGCAAACAAACAAGAAGAACATCCTGGAAACAATTCGTATCTGGTTTAACCTCTCGAACTCCCATGAATAAAATTTGGAACTTCATTCAGAAAATGAAAGGTAAAAACTCAAAATCATCTGTTAAGCATCTTAATGTTGGCAATTCCACTTTAACATCTGAAAAAGATATTGCCAACAAATTAGCTGAGACCTTTGCAAAACATTCATCTTCATCAAATTACAAGCCTGATTTTCAAAAATTTAAACAAACAGCTGAGAAAACCAAATTAAACTTTAATTCTGACAACTCCGAAAGCTACAACTCTCCTTTTTCTTTGGATGAACTCAAAACTTCTTTAAGTAAAGCACACGATACGGCCTGTGGCCCTGACAATATCCACTATCAGCTTCTAAAATATCTTCCTGATATATCGATGAATACTCTTTTAAATTTAATGAACGATGTTTGGATAAATGGTAAATTGCCCGAAATATGGAAGCTTGCCACTGTTGTTCCTATCCCTAAACCAGGGAAGGATCATACAGATGCTTCAAACTATCGTCCGATAGCATTGACAAGCTGCGTCTGCAAGACTCTTGAACGTATGATCAATGATCGGCTTGTTTGGTTCCTGGAGTCCAATGGACTTATTTCGAATATCCAGTGTGGTTTTCGCCAAGGCAGGAGCACACAAGATCATTTGGTCCGTTTCGAGTCATTTCTTCGGAACGCTTTCGCGAAGAACGAACATGTGGTGTCTATCTTTTTCGATCTCGAAAAAGCTTATGACACCACATGGAAGTATGGCATTTTAAAAGATATTTCTGATATGGGGTTGAAAGGAAGGTTGCCGAATTTTTTGGCTGACTTCCTGTCTGATAGACATTTTAATGTTAAAGTAAATAGAACAATGTCTGAAGAGTTTAATCAGGAAATGGGCGTTCCTCAGGGAAGCATCCTTTCTGTCACTCTCTTTAGTATCAAAATAAATAGTATTGCCAAAGTGTTGAAAGATAATATTGAAGGTTCCTTATATGTTGATGATTTTTTAATATGCTACAGTGCCAAAAACATGAACACTATTGAAAGGCAATTGCAACTGTGCCTTAATCGAATTGAAAAATGGGCCTCTGTAAACGGTTTTAAGTTTTCAGAGAGTAAAACCGTGGCTATGCATTTTTGTAAAAAGAGAAAACTCCATCCTGACCCAGATCTTTATTTATATAACAAAAAAAAATTAAAATGGTTGAAGAAGCGAAATTCCTTGGCGTTCTTTTTGATAAAAAACTGTCCTTTCTACCCCATATCAAAATGCTAAAATCAAGATGCATCAAGGCTCTTGATATTTTAAAAGTTGTCTCCAGTACTGACTGGGGAGCTGATAAATCTGTTCTTTTAAATTTATACAGGTCCCTTGTAAGATCGAAATTGGATTATGGTTCTATTGTATATGGATCAGCTAAAAAGTCTTATTTGCAAATTTTAGATGCTGTTCATCATCAGGGATTGCGACTTTGCCTCGGTGCATACAGGACATCTCCTATTGAGAGCCTGTATGCGGAGGCAAATGAACCATCCCTGAAACATCGTAGAATAAAACTCGGTCTCCAATATGCTACGAAGCTGAAAGCTTTCCCAGGTAACCCTGCCTACGACTGTGTTTTTAACCCACCTCTAAAAACTGTTTATGAAAAACACGAAAACAAAACTCCTCCATTTGGCATTCGTATTGCACCACATTTAGCTAATCTTAATATTGATTTGGAAACGATAAAACCTGTTACATCTTTAAAAGTTCCACCCTGGGAACTTCTAAAACCTGAATTTAATTTTGATCTTCGAAAACATAAAAAGACTGAAACAAATCATTTGCTCATTCAACAGGACTATTGTGAAATTAAATCTAAATACCCTGATTTTCTGACTGTTTATACAGATGGTTCTAAAGATGGTGATAGCGTTGCGTCTGCTGCTATCTTGGGTAATAGCACTTCCACCCAACGCCTCCCATCTTCTGCTTCCGTTTTTACAGCTGAAGCAAGAGCCATCATTTTAGCCCTTCGTTTAATTGATGCTTCAGAGCACGCACAATTCTTTATCTGTTCTGATTCTCTCGCTTGTCTTTTGGCAATTGAGAACTGCAAACTAAAACATCCATTAATTAGTAAAATTGTTTACATGATTCACCAATTGATGAGAGGTGGTGCAGAATTGGTTTTCCTATGGGTACCCAGTCATACTGGTATTCATGGGAATTCAGTCGTGGACAGGGTTGCGAAGGAAGCCCTTCGCAAACCAATTTCTAAATGTTTAATTCCCTATTCGGACTGCAGAAATGCAATCCGTATATATGTTCAAAGTTTATGGGATGAGGTTTGGGCTGCCGCTGAGCACAACAAACTTCATGAGTTAAAACCACAGCTTGGGGAGAATCATGCTTCATTCCGATGCCGTCGAGACCAAGTGGTCATCACTAGATGTCGTATTGGACATTCTAGAGTCACTCATGGCCACTTGATGACACAAGAGAAGGAGGCACCTGTGTGCATCCCTTGTGACTCTCCGTATTCGGTGAAGCATGTTCTCCTTGACTGTGTTGATGTAGCTCCAATACGTGTGAAGTATTTCACCTGTGCTTCTATGCACGATTTGTTCAGCGGCACTCCAAACGATGCCATCATCCACTTCCTTAAGGAAGTTGGATTGTATGCAAAATTATAGTTTTGTTGTTTTTTAAATATTTTACTATTTATAAACATTTAATTTGTTTCACCTGATAATTTTGTATGTTCTATTTACAATTGTCGTTTGATAATATTAGTTTTAGCTTTTACTTAAATTATTTTAAGTGTTTACTTTTATTTATTTATTAGCAATAACAATTTGTTTTAGTCTCGGTCTTTTGACTTAGTTTTACTTTAAAGATTTATTAAGTTATAACATGTTTTTGTCCCGATGATGGCTGCAATATCGCCGACGGGACATAAAGCAGATACCAATCAATCAAATTTGACGTCTAATGGATTGAATTGCGCCCGGTGTGATTTCATGCACTTTCGGTGTTGCTCCGTTACCAGCAAATGGGACTGCATTTTTAGCTCCGTCTAATCAAAGATGTCAAAGGAGCTACATTATTGTAGCTACGGGCCTATTCGCCACCCGGGCCCCGCACGGGACGGGCAGAAAAATGACTACATTGACTTTGTTTGAGGAGTTTGTATTAACCTTAGTTCGCATTCAAAGAGGCTTTGACAGAAACCATCTGGCTCTTTTGTTTAACGCCCGTGCAACGCTATATAGGTTATTTACAGGCGATAAACATGAAAATTATGATAAATTGAACATGAAATGATGATGATGATAAATGAAATATGGGGGTGGGGTGGGAAACGTTCGGAGTTTCACAAAGCGATGTATGTCCGTGTGTTTATTACATGTGTGAATTTCTTGTCCAGGGGCTTCGAACAGCTGATTGAGTGGCTTTCCAAGGAATTGGTTCGAAGAAACTTACCATCTTCATTACGTGAATTCCCTCATACACGATGCATCAAAGACTGTTCCGAGATGAAAAAGCCTTTTCGCCCGAAGGCACAAAGGATTACATGGTAACACAATAACACACTGAAGTTGTTGGTGGGCATAGTTCCTACTAGAACAATAACCTACATTTCAAAGTTATACAATGGGTGTATTTTAGATGTTGCCATAGTAAACCAAAGTGGATTTGTTAACAAAGTGCAGGAAGGGGATGATATTTTGGCCGCCAGAGGTTTTAACATTAGGGACCGACCATTTAACTTGAAAGGGGGGGGCTTGGTTTTTTCCTAAAAAAATATTTTGAAAATGATTTTTGATGAAAAAAATATTTTGGCAGCAGATGGTAAGAAAAAAAAATATTCTGAAGAAGAATTTCTGCCATATAAAATAATGTTAATAATAAAAAAATATTCTGTCGCGACGCTTTTCAAAAAATAAAAATTCTGTCATGACGCATTCACAAAATAATTTTTTTTCCGCTTTCCGCAGAAAATTTTTTTTCTGGCCAAAACAAAAAACCAAGCCCCCCTTTCAAGTTAAATGGTCCGTTCCTTAGACATTTACTTTTGAAAAAGAAGGTTTCGTTAAATATTCCAGCATTTAGCCACGGAAAGACATTGAGTTCAAAAGCTGTCAAGTGGTCAAGACTGGTAGCCAGTGTAAGGATACACGTGGAAAGGGCCATTCGGCGCATGAAAACCTATTATTCGAATTATAAGTGGCATAGTTCAACTTAAACTTAGATATTTGTTAAACCAAATACTTGTTATAATTAATGTATTATGTACCCTACAGGACAGATTAGTAAAGGAATAAAACAAAATTGCTTTAATTAATCATTTTATCTTTCAAGGCAAAGTAGAAATAATCATTATAAAAGTTTGACAAGTTAAGGTCACATTTCTTCCAAAAATTCACACCAAAGTCAACATAAACTGTGTATATTCCCTTTTGAGTATAAGCTATTCATACACATTTTTGCAGTCCAGAAATAGCTAGCTGTCCCTGTATTTGATAATAATATTTGTGATTTTGAACTAATGAATGATGTCCATCATCGTCTTTTTCACATATCTTTGAAACAATCAAAGCATTTTTAGGATGGAAGTTTTTAAGAGCGAACAAACATTTCACTTCGATTAAAAAGTTCCACAATTAGAGTAGTTTAAAATACCATCAGGACTGGCTCCAGAATAGCATTGGTTTATCGGGGTTGACTACTGGTGCTGGTTCATCAGAATTGTTAACTGGTGCTGGTTCATACTTTCTATACATCAAGTTTCATTGAAATTGATTCAGTAGTTTCAGAGGAGTTGAGCTGACAAACTTTGTGAAAGATTGTAGCTCTAAACCAAAGTGGGGGGAGATATATGCTCCAGATACATGAAGGTGTACTAAATAACCTCTTTCAAACTGTCCCAAAGAGCTAGTGCTGGTTCTGCAGCTTGCAGTGCCAGAGGTCTGCCTCAACTGCCGGTTGAATGGCAAATAGCTCAAGTATGTGAGGAGTTGATAATCTGGACACACTTTGCAGGGCTTCTGTATCCAGTATTTCACAACCGTCCTTATCAACAAGTCTCATACTAACCACGTTGGGGTAAAATTCAAACTTTTGCATTACTGTAAAAAACAAAAACAGCATTTAAGTGAGAGATAGAGTTATGTTTTTTATAGGCCTATGTGATGTACTGCTTTGCGGTCCATAAAGGGTCTTTTACGTGCATGAAGCGTGGCACTCTCCACACATATTGTCCCACTATGGTCAGCGGTCAGAGTTTCCGTATTATAGACCTTACAACCCCCCGTGGTCGAGGGCAACCCTAATATAGGATATTTACAAGCGATGAACATGTGATGAAATGAACCTGAAATGATTATGATAAATGAAATATGGGGGTGGGACCGGTAGATTTGGAGAAGGACAGAAAAATAGGAGAGGTGGTCATACATGTGACGGATCTGTGATGACAAAGCTGGAGATTTTGATTTTTTTGGCTGGAGATAGGACAAAAAAGCGGGAGATTTTCAACGCTTATTAAAATTGCATTTCATTGTCAATTGATGGCACTAGCGTGTGCCAAATGTACATGGCTTCACTGATTAATCTCAAACTGTTTATACAATCATCAGGTTAATTATGGCAATAAACCTTTAATTAACGCCTTTACCTGTTAAATTAACGTCTACCTAATTGACAAACCCCTATAACACCGGCAATGTTTTATAATTGACCAATAAAAATGTCAATAAATCTAAAATTTTGTCATGTCTTGAAAAGCGGGATATTACACAAAAAGTCGGGAGAACGGGAGACGGATAAAAAAGTCGGGAGAATCACATGTATGGGTGGTTAGGGGCAGAAAATTTAGCCTATGTGATGCACTCCTTTGCGGTCCACAAAAGGTCTTTTACGTGCAATAAGCTTGGCACTCTCCACACACGTTGGCCCACTATGGTCAGCGATCAGGGTGTCCGTATTATAGACCTTACAACCCCCGCGGACGAGGGCCACCCTAATCAGCCTCCTAGGGTACACACTTGGTCGCTTTGTGGCCTGAGCACTAACCCGACGTCAGAATCTCAAGCCCCTTAGTCGCCTCTTACGACAGGTAGGCTCTGCTGCAGGCCTATTAGACATGCTGGCCCCACACGGGACAAAACAGCATTTTTTAACAATTAGTTAGTTATTGCTTTACTCCCAAGCAGCAAGATTTCGGCTTTATCGGGAGATGAACATGAAAGTGTACGCGACACAGCCCACAATCAAGCTGCAATTCTGAAATCCACAATGGACAACCGCCAGCAGCCTTCAACGAGGCCATTTGGCACTGCTCGCGGTTTTGCAAATGGCCCATGGTCCAAATAAAATGCCTTTAATTCAAATCCAGTCCTGAATACTAATTAAAAACAACATGTAATTCTATGTACATATCTTGAATGTCCCCGTGCGGGGCCCGGGAGGCGAATAGGCCCGCAGCAGCGCTAAGCTTGTCGGTTAAAGTCCACTTAAGAACGCTCAGAAACCTGACATCGGGGTCAGGCCGCTTTGCCCACAAGGCGACTGGGAGGTGTGCCCCAGGTGGTTCAATGGGGCAGCCCTGACATCGAGAGATGCGGGGTCGTCAGGCGATTATGCGGAAAACCTGACCGCAAATCATAGTGGTGCACCGTGTTGGGAAAAATGTCACGTTCCTCGCACGTTAAAGAACCCTGCTGCAGGTCTCGGTAAGAGTAGGACCCGTAGGATCCCCATGCAGGAGGCAAAATTTGCCGTCCCTACCCATCACTCCTTTTTCAAGTGGCAGTCAAAACTCTCCTACCCGATTGGCCTTGTGTCCCTATTTCCTCCACTTCATCATCATTTCATGTTCATTGTATCATCATTTTCATGTTCATCTCCCGGATATAGCCGAAATCGTGCTGCTTGGGAGTAAAGCAATAACTAACTAACTAACATATCTTGAATGGCGACTCCTTTTTCTTTAATTTGATTTCTAATCTAAATACATGTATCTATTACAAATACCAAAATGCGGGTATAAACGGTAAATTTGGTTATGCTATATATCGATATTTCAAGGAGTAACCTCTCATCAGTAGCATTTAAATCAAAACATTGGAAGGTCAAATCCAAACTGTTGAAAACGAAAAGTACTCAAAACCAAAAGGTCAAACAAGGAAGCCAAATCCAGCACCGAGGATATCGACCATGTGCATTACAAGGAAAGTGAGTGAGTGAGTGAGTTGGTGTTTTACGCCCGTGCAACGCTATATAGGTTATTTACAGGCGATGAACATGAAAAAGGATGATAAAATGAACATGAAATGATGATGATAAATGAAATATGGGGTAGAGTGGGACACAAAGGACCGGTAAATTTTGAAGAACCACAGGAAAAGGGGAGAGGTGGGTAGGGGCGGAAAATTTAGCCTATGTGGTGCACTACTTGGCGGTCCACAAAGGGGTCTTTTACGTGCATGAAGCGTGGCACTCTCCACACACGTTGGCTCACTATGGTCGGCGGTCAGGGTTCCCGTATTATAGACCTGACAACCCCCGCGGACGAGGGCCACCCTATTCAGCCATCTAGGGTACACACTTGGTCGCTCTGTGGGCTGAGCACTGACCCGACGTCAGAATCCCAAGACCCTTAGTCGCCTCTTACGACAAGCTAGGCACTGCTGCGGGCCTATTCGCCACCCGGGCCCCGCACGGGACCATTACAAGGAAAGAAACCTGGTATTTTAAACAATTAAGAATTTAAAAATCGGAAATTTCAGCAACAAAAATATTAGAAATTTTACGGTAAATCGTGTCAGATAAGTCTGACGACCAGGCTTGTGATTACTCTCGGGAACCTCTGGTCCACCAACAGCGGTTATCGCCCAGTGGTTTCAAAATTACAAATACCCACCAAAATGCGGGTATAAACAGTAAATTTGGATATGCTATATATCGATATTTCAAGGAGTAACCTCTCATTTAAATCAAAACATTGGAAGGTCAAATTCAAACTGTTGATGATTTGAATTTAAGGTGTAAAATCAAACAAATCGAGAAAATGTTGAATTTAAGAGCTTTAATTGTTATTTTGCAATGGCCTCCACCTTCATGACCCAAGGATTTCTTAACTGATCTAGACTTTAATTGAAGTGAATTTTATATTTAGGTAAAAAGATTTCTGGGTCTATTTAAGGTGTAACCATAAACAACCTACAACTGTTTACGTGACTTAAAAACTTATTTGAAACAACTTAAATAATACAGATATACCTTATTCTTTCCAGACGACGCAGATGACAACGACGACGATACACAGGGACACGTATCTATGATTATTAAGGGTAAATATGTGTGTGAAGGTCGAAAAAATGGGCTAGAGTGTAAATAAAGCGGAAAGGGAGGAATCAGGTTTGTTACCGCCAATTTTCACCATTTAACATCATTTCCCTGCCATCTCCTGTAGTGAAATTTGCGTAATTATGGCTAAACTTTTAAAATATCACCATCCTTTCACATGTTTTGCTTCTGAAATCGATATATTTCTACTTGTTTACCTACTTTCTCAATAACGGACATCTCCTATGACCGGAAGTAGCAACAAAGTAGTTCCGCACCAAATATTTAACTTTCGGAACTTCTCGGACCTGTTCTCTTGAGTAAGGAAAATTCATGAGAGAAAGTACGGGAAAACCCCGAAAAGTACGGGAAAATGGATGAACAAGACTTAATCGTAAATTTAGCCCAAAAGGCTAAAAATAATATCATAAATATGTTAATATCTTGATGTAAGATAAGATTTCAGATGTTTTCAAACTTTAAATATGCTCCAATTTAAATGGTCGCTATGTAATGTATTAACACGATTCACATTGTAAGATTTCTAAAAATATCAAATGGAAATAAAAAATCATCCTATCTGATAATCAATCCCCCTATTTGTAACGGGTTCCTTGTGGTTTTCCTTGTGTTTGTTTAAACTATTCCTCAAATCTCGATAGTATTTTTGTAACAAGTTCGCCCAAGCTCGCACATTGAAAATAAAATAATAGCTATTTAGGACTAGACAAATTATATAATCTTAATTGAATAAACTTAAATGCTTTGGCCAGGTGAGCTAATAAAAGGAACACATAATATTCACTCATCATTATTTCTATCAGAATCGTCTTGCTCTTTTCTTGAGCGTGGGTCTCTTTGTGACACCGGATGCAGCAGCAGTATATTATATTCACAAGATTGAATTACACCGATTTCTTCGTGACCGACTTTTGGAGCAGGGCTATAAGGAATTACGTCTCATACGATCCCTAAAAAAATTCTTTCTTCGTTATCAGCCACTAGTAGAAAAGTTCAAAATTGACTTAAAAGATATGATAGATAATTGTTTTAATTAGTGTTTGACTGGTCTGCTGTACTGAGATGATCACCTCAATATCCCTAATGTGTCTCACAACTATGTTGTGTTCTATGGTCATTACCGGACCCTAAGATCGCAATGGAAGAGGGAGGTTTGGCGCATATAAAACCTGGTTTAACCCACCATTTCGTTTGAAATGCCCGTACCAAGTCAGGACCATTGCGATCCACCAATTCTCCGGTATGACTGATTCGTTTATGTCATTTTCTCTGGACTATGACCATTCAAGTTCGGTAGTTTTGTTATTACCTTTTTTTACCTGATAAAAGAAGATAAAGTTCATCTGGGGAATACTACAAGAAATGTCAATTTAAACATTGATAAAGTTCCTCACAAGAAAACTCGAGTTAAGATTTCATCAGAAATATACACATTTTGTATGTTTTATACACCCTATTTTTCATCAATGTCAGATATTTTTTCTTAATTAACATTAGAACAAGTTTGTACATTCATTTGAACTTCTAAATAGCAAAGGAAATCTATTCCAAAACAATTTTGATTTTTAGCCATAGAGGGGTACAAATATGGGCCTTACTGTACCCTGTCCTTTCCCTGCCAAAGTCTTCTGCAGCAGGGTTCTTTAACGTGCGAGGAACGTGACATTTTTCCCAACACGGTGCACCACTATGGTTTGCGGTCAGGTTTTCCGCATTATCGCCTGACGACCCCGCATCTCTCGATGTCAGGGCTGCTCCATTCAACCACCTGGGGCACACATCCCAGTCGCTTTGTGGGCAAAGCGACCTGACCCGATGTCAGGTTTCTGAGCGCTCTTTAGTGGACTTTTACCGACAAGCTTAGCGCTGCTGCGGGTCTATTCGCCACCCGGAACCCGCACGGGTTGTTAAACAATAGTGTAATTTGTCTTTATGAATTACTTTATTTTATTAACCTGGTTGGTCATGCGTCAATTATTCAGACTGTTTAAATCTTACCCTATAGACTGAGAAAATTTGACTGTTCCCAACCTTGTTAATAAAATAGGTAAACCTGCCAACTACCTTTAAATTTGATTATTAGGAAAATTAAAATCAGTATTTTTATAATCATAATTCTGTATGTTTTTGTGAGCAAATTTAGATATGCAGCCCATGTTGGACTGACAAAGTTTTTTGACATATGCAGCCCTTTATAACAATGGGGACCCCCAATATCAATCCCACCCATCCTTTTATGGAAAGAAACATTGTCAAATTTCCTAGCAATCGGAAAATTAGAACTTAAAAATGTGTGGGAACACTTAAATTAACAGACAACAATGATTACAATGTCAGCATCAACCCATAATACATCTGCAGATTTTTTTGCTGTCGTATATAAAGAAAGTTTTTGGATGCTACACTTTTTTTTATGAAATAAATATTTTCTATCATACCTTTTGGATTAAATCCCTTGCATTTTGCTCCTCTACTGATTCTAAGGATATGTCCTGTTCACTTATGTCATGCAATGCACTCTGAACCATGTGATGACTCAAACAGGGTACAACTGGACCACCCTGTATGATAATTGTTGCCAACATCTTGCCCAATGTAAAGAAGGTTTTATTAACACATCCAATGGTGTTGAATGAACATTCAAGACCTCTTTGTGAACCGCCAAGTAGTGCTATTTTTCCGCCCTTACCAACCTCTCCTCTTTTCCTGTGGTTCTTCAGAATTTACCGGTCCTTTGTTTCCCACCCCATCCCCATATTTCATTTATCATCATCATTTCATGTTCATTTTATCATCCTTTTCATGTTCATCGCCTGTAAATAACATACATAGCGTTGCACGGGCGTAAAACACAAACTCACTCACTCACCCGTTTCCAGTGTCTAAAAAAATAAATGATCATATTTCCAAATTATTATTATTGTAAAATAAAGTAAAATGTACCGGATTCACAAAACTAAGGTGAAAAGTATAGGATTTATTCCATTTTGAAGAAACTGCATTTCCAAGTTAAAATTATGACAAAGACATTATCTTCATATAATGATAAATAAATCAGACAAATTTTGCTACCAGACTGAATATACTATTAAACATTCACTACATCAAACTATGAGCACAACATATATGAACCCTATTCATTAGGGACAAATGTGGATAGTCTATTTGTGTTGACCTTTTCAGCCTTTTACAAAACATCTTTGCCACACACACCCATGGTGGACTTTCAAGTTCTAGCACAGTAACCATTCAATACACAACGGATTCCTATATATACCCCACCACCAACTTTGTTTATGGTGGTATTATTAAGGACTAAGTAAATACCATTCATATATGGAGATTGCAACATTTGTCGAAAGCGAATTTCAAGATATTCTCTTCTCAGCCCTCCTTCGTCTTGTCCACTTTCATTTCTGAACTGCACCTAAAAAATGTCAATTAATATATTACATGTACATAGCAGGTTATATCAGCCCAACACATATAATCATCATAGTACATTTACGTAGTACATATATTTCAATGAAATTAATAAGTTTTATGTAGACACTTTTTTGTGATATTGGACACTGTGGTGCTTGCTGTTCATCCACTTTATGGCATAAAACACTGTTCACATTAATCACAAGAAATTGTGGCTAACTTAGTATATATCTGCTTACCCAAAACATTAAAATGGGGAAGATAAAACCTTAAATTGAATGCCACAGTATGGAATTGAAAAATAAAGTTGCATACCAAATATAAAAAAGCTGCGATGCATAATTGGTGATAGAACTGTTAAGAAAAATAACCAAAGGGTCTAAGGATGAAAAAGAAAACAAAGTCGGTGAACTGGAAGTAGATGTCAAACAAATAATTGGTCTTATTGTTCAGCTTCACATTATATAAAGCTGCAAGTAGCCGAATAATGGATCAACCAATGAATGGTTGCTCCATTTGGTCCGGTTAGGGATTCCGGAACTATAATTTTGGAAATCAATGAAACATTTAATAAAACATTAGTTATAACTTGCACTCAGCTTGCCCTTTACTTTATAATAATAAAACAAAGCATTTTATACCTAAATTGTGCTAAAAAGGGTAAAATATTTAGCGGACACCACTTTTGCTGCGTAA
>CAXARO010001633.1:0-89295 GCA_963971305.1 Arcuatula senhousia
ATGTCGCCACATCAGAAATTGTGCACATGTTTGAGTGTACTTTCTTAAAAATTTTTGACTGCAAAATGTTAATTCTTTGAATAAAGTTTATTATCACAGACAGAAATAATGCTTATGCAAACTAGGTCAATCAGACACACACAATTCAAGCATTTTATTGATTTTTGGAAAATGACAAAATAGCCACATTGGGTCATTCGTCTGTCTTGATCTAGGTCATTTTCGTATTACTCGGATCAAGGCACCATAATCAATACATAGAAGAGTAATACTATTGTTCTGGGTACCGAAGCACAACTTATAAATGCGCAAAATAGTTCAGATGAAAGAGTAAGAATAAAGTCATTTCTAATCGCCATCATGGTAAATTATTTGGACTTACGGTACGGTATGTAAAATTAAGACATGCTTGATTTATCTATTTTAGCTAAATCAGTTATTTGAAAGTTAGGTGATAGAAAAAAAATTCATACGCTTCCCGTCGTCTAAGCTTCTTCACTCGATTGTTGATATGTCAACGTGTATATCGTTTTTACTAGCTCATAGACACATTTACTATACATGGTTACATATTTCAAAAAAATTCATGGAATTTAATTCATTAAATACAAAGTATGATAAATGTATGGATTTTCAAACAACAATAATAGTGTATTGTCATCGACATGCATTTACACACTGTGCATTCACCTTGTATTGATTTATTTACTTAAAATATCTATATTTAGTTTTGAAGATGGTGTGAGTGACGGCTAACTTTTATAATTATCTACCATGTTATGCATGTATGATCTATACTTGTATATCGATTTAAAATCAAGAGGAATCCCTGACTCAGAAGTAAATTAGGACTACAAAATCAAAAAGATGTTTTATACATATTTGAAAGGAAACAAATACTTTGCATTGAACTTTATTTTCAAAGATCTTTCTAAAAGAAACATGAAATTTGAATTAACCTTACACACTAGAAAATCTCACGAAAAACTTCTTGTAAATAAATATAAAGAATGGTCTGGGTGTGCCACAAAATAGGGTAGTTTTTATTCGAACTGAAATGTAAATTGTCACCAACAGGTACATTAGTATGTTAAAATAAATGAAGTATTTAATGTGGTCTAGTTTAGCTCAAATTTGTCTTTCATGATAAACATACATTAATCAAAGAAGTTTTAACGAGGTCAGAACATAGTTTATCACATGTATCATTCGATGGTATATAACAGGGCATGTTTTTTTTGTAGTTTTATTGATTCTATAACAGGGTCCGATTCAGAACCTAGATCATAAGTAGTATTCCCCCCTTTCTGGGGATTTTAAGACTTAATTGTAAACGAAACACAATATACATGAAACAGTGAAGAAAAATATCAATGTCAGTTCAAGAAATATGCAATAATGTATCATGTTTGAAAAAATCACTGTGGCAAAAATACATTCACATGCTTTTTATACTTTTTGAGAAAATTGCTTTATATCGCCACGACAACTAGCACATCGCTCTCTTCATCCTGTTGCTTTTAATAACAATTAACAAACAAACAAAAATGAACAAACATCCAAATATTCATTGAATTAATATACATGTATCGGGAAAGAAATTTAACCGAGTATCCTTGGATATGGGTTTACCCATATCCTTTCTTGTAATATGTCTATTTCTCACAAAGCTATTGCGGGATCCGGAAAAATAAACTTATTTGTCACAAGTTATTGGTTGTTCGAAAATGTTATCATTGCTTGATAATTTTGTCGATTCACCACACAGAGACCAATGTCGCCACATCAGAAAATAATTTTAACTGTGCGGAACCACAGGGGCTTGGAATATAGAGTAGGGGGCGTTTTTTTAAAGTCAATATAAATGACCAGAATCTAAGCCCCTGTGTGCGGAATATGGATTGCAACGTTCGTGCATAAGTTTGCTTTAGTCTCTATCATAAAGGGAGGGACAATCTTTGAATAGGTGACAATATAAAATATTTGAGCAATGGCGGATTCGGGGGGGGGGGGGGTTCCGAGGTTGGAATTTTCCTCCTTTCCGACAAAAATTTCGCAAGTAACGTGTAGGTTTTCTGCAAAATTTGTTTGGAACCACCCCCTTTTCGTCCTTGGTCCACAACGGAATTTATGTGGACCAACCCCTTTCAAAAATTTCTGGGTCTGGCCCTGTTTGAGTTATAATATAATTTATTGCTATTAGACGTAAAAATTTTAAAGGCATACATGTACTTTGCAAATTTTCATAAAGAGATCTACAATTGGGTTTAAACTTATTTCATATAATATTATATACTTCAAAATCATAGGCTGATCTGACAAATGATAACCATTAAAGTAGACGATAAATAGATGTGGAATAATTGTACGCCACACAACCAACATAAAGAAACGGGAATTTCAAAAATCACAATGGAAAACAGCCAACAGTCTTCAGCATGACCATAAGTCGCTGCTTGCCGTTTCATTGGCCCAAGACTAAAAATATAAAAGAGGATGAGTCCAGTTTCAATTTTGGTCACACTTAGAAAAAGGTCAAAATAACAATGTACGATTTTTTTTTACATCTCCGCATGCTTAGAATGCAACTAAATGCTGAAAATAATAATATTATAAAACAAAAAATTTGTAAAAATTTCTAGGCGCAAAATATATGTTTGATTTTCTTCTTCGGTATTCCCAGAATCCCGTTGGTAACTTTTGTTTTCAGAATAATTTGAAGATTGAAACCTTTTTAAACTGTAACATTAAGCTCATTTAAAAGTATATATGAACAACAGACTGTGACATCTTTGATCAAATGTAGACTTTTGTAGAGCTCGATGAGCTGAAGATTTAAACAAGCAACAGCTTTTCTCTATCTGCAATAGTTTCCTATTTCCTCCACTAAGTTACATAACCAAACTTTGATGCAGTTATTTTAAACTAAATAGGAGATAGTACAATGCATGCTTATACGGGATCTAAAAACAAATAATGTTTAGGATAAACACTTACATGACTAAGATTCATCAACATGTTTATCTTAAAATGGCTTAATTTTAGATCGATTTTATAGTATGTGTACAGCAAAGGCTACCTATAGAATTCAACAATAAACCTTAGCAGGACCTAGAAATAATAAAGTCTTTTTTATGTTACTAAAGCAGACCATTGCTTTTTGTGTCCATAGCGGCTTGCTAGGCAATATGCATTAGAGTCCACACTTGTTCAATAACAAAAAAGTTAGATCAAATTCAATATCAAGCCCTTAAACTATGCACTGGGTCAATGAAGGGTGCATCACTTGCATCATTACAGGTAGAAATGGGAGACCCCCCGCTTAACATTAGAAGACAAGGTCTAATATCAATAAAAAGCTACGCCGAGCGCAGCATGATACGACCGCAACACGTTGAACCCTGTACATTTTAGGCCCAATATGGATAATCTTTTGCTCTGGACACATGCAGCCAATAGTGGACTGACAAAGGTTTTTGACACATGCTTCTCTGGTGGACTTTCGACCCAGGGGTAAAAATATAAATGTTCAATTTTGTATTCTACTCTTGAAAAGAATAATGTTTGGGAAAAAAATAAAAAATCGAACCCGAATTTTTTTTTTAAATTATAATTACGGCCCCTTAGGTAATGAGCAAAAAAAAGGTGGGGGTCGCAAAAATTTATTCTTAAATTTAGAATTTCCATTTCTGCCCTTTTTGGTCCCTTATTAAGTAACAGGTGAAAAGGGGGTGGGGTTGCAAAAATAAATTTCTCAAATATGGATTCACTACTTGACAAAAATAAACTTGCAAAAAAAAATTTCAAAAACAAACCAGAAATAAAAAAAGTTTCGATTACGGCCCCTTTTGGCCCCTAAATACAAAACAAGTGAAAAAGGGGATGGTCACAAAAATAAATTCTCAAATTTGGATTCGCTATCTGACAAGAATAAACTTGCAAAATTTTTTTTCAAAATCGGACCACAAATAAAAAAGTTTCGATTTTGGCCCCATATGGCCCCTAATTACTTAATAGGGGGAAAAGGGGGATGCAAAAATTAATTCTTAATTGTGTTAATGAGCTGAACATTTAAGCAAGCAATAGCTTCTCTCTACCTGCTACAGTTTTCATTTCATAGGCCAAAAACATGAAAAAACATTATTTTAGGGGCTGTAGCCCCTATAAGGGGTCATCTGACAACTTCGACCCTATAGAGTTTTTTGTAGAGCTAAATGAGCTGAACAATTAAGCAAGCAACAGCTTTTTGCTATCTGCAATAGTTTTCATACTATAGGGCAAAAACATGAAAAAATGCTATTTTTCACCTTTAAGGGGCCGTAACCCCTATAAGGGGTCTTCTGACAACTTCGACCAAATGGAGACTTTTGTAGAACTTTTGATCCTGAAGCAGTAGGGTGGCATCAGATTTCATCTATCTCTTATACTTTTTGAATTACAAGCCAAAAACAGTAGTCTGACCCCCCAGGTCTATTTTTAGCCACGGTGGCCATGTTTTTTTGACAAATCAGAAATTGAAACACTATTATAGTGCAGGGCACCCTAATGATCAATCATACCAAGTTTCATTGAATTCTGTTCAGTAGTTTCAGAGGAGAAGATTTTGAAAAAGTTATTGTAAGAACAAACAAAAAAGTTGCAATTTTGGCCCCTTTTGGCCCTTAATTTCTAAACGAAAAAAGGGGGGACTCCAAAAATCAATCCCATCCATCCTTTAATGGTAAGAAATATCATTGCCAAATTTCATTGCATTTGGATAACTAGAACTTAAGTTATCGTGTATACACTAAAGTTAACAGACGACGACAACGACAACGACAACGACGACGACAGCATCATACCATTATACGTCCGCAAATTTTTTGCGGTCGTATAAAAATGTACTTGAATTTACTAAGTCATAATGACAATCATCCGGTAAAACGAGAAGTTCGTGATACAAATACATTTACTCTATTCAACAAAAGAGTAAAAAGAAAACCTTTCCATTCTGTTGCAATAAATACAATTAAAAATTATAGTGATGTACATTTTGAGGATATATATAAATATCAAGAATCTGACATACCACCCTGGAAACTTAAAAAAAACAGTAGTTAGTACGCACTTACACAAGCTTGTAAATAAAAAAGATCTCGATCATATCATCAAAAGTGAAACCGATATCCTTATTGACAGTAAATACAATAACTTTATAAAAGTCTTCACGGACGGATCTAAAGACACAAACAATGAAGTAAGCGGCTGTGCTTTTGTATGCCCACAGTTGAATTATTCAGAACAGACTCGTCTTCCTAAATTCACATCGGTGTTCATATGTGAGCTATATGCCATAGCATTGTGTTTAACCTGGCTTAAAAACATTGAGCCAACTGACGTGGCTATATTTGTAGATTCATTGTCAGCACTTCAAGCTATTGAAGGGTCTGTTTTCAAAATTAAAAATGATATTACTATTAGTATATACAAGCTTTATTCAGATCTACAACAATTAGGCTTTAATATTATATTAGAATGGGTACCTAGCCATGTAGGGGTAAGTGGTAATGAGAAAGCGGACAAAGCTGCAAAATCGGCTCTGTCTCTCGCTACTACTACACAAGTTCCCATTTATAAAAACGAAATCAAGACGTTTTCTAAACGAATTATTTTAAATGCATGGCAAAAACAGTGGAACGATAATGATAGTAAAGACTTATATTCTTTAAAACCAAACGTAGACTTTAAAATGCCTATACATAATCTGAAAAGAAAACAGGAAAAGGTGCTATATATGCTACGTAATGGCTATATAGGCCTTAATAAACATCTTAATAAAATTAACGTAGTAAGAAACCCATTGTGTATTTATTGCAAACAGCCAGAAACAGTATATCATTTTCTTTTCGAATGTAAACAGTTCACTGATGTCAGAAAATCCATGATCACAGAAATGAAAGAGAGAAATGTAGAATTTTCTCTGTATAGTATACTGCAAGGCCCAAACTTTATGCCTGTATATAAATATGTCATTTCCACTGGAAGACTTCAATATTTTAGCTAAATACTAACAGAAGTTAATCTAAAGCCTTTGTACAGTTTACTTATACTTTTGATTAATACTTGCCATATTTGGTCTTCTTTTCTATCAAATTAGTTTTGCTGGTATTTATTTTGCTCTGTTTTTAGTTTAAATCCATATATATAGCACATGTATACAATCCATGAATATACCTCATGACATCATGACCTATTTCTATCCTGTAAACAATCATGTACTTTAATCACGAATAATTCGTGTTCACGGCTCATTGAGCAACCACAATACTAGTCCAATACTTCTGTGCTACGACCTGTGTACTTTTATACTGATGAACTTAACGGGAACGAAAAGCCACTATGCGTGTAATTCTTACAGATTTGTAACTTTTAGGGAAATAATGCTTACCAACTACCTATACATTTGATATACCAAAAAGAAATATTTATAATACACCATTATTTTCAGCTATGCATTACTGCACCATTTGTTTTAAAATTAAGAATTCACTATTCTATCCCTAATGTTTGGCTGATAGATGTTGTGTATATCTTTGGATCGAATCCTCTTACGAAGGAAAGAAAATACTGATATTATTATTTTTGTTCTATTTTTATGTAGGTAGGGGTGACCTTTCCAATATCACCTACAATGGAAGGGTCACAAATATCAGTATATAAAAATTTTAACTCTGATTTGGAGGGGGAGGCGGTACTTCAAGTATAGGACTTGTACTCAAAATATGATACATTGTTTTTAATATTACTTAACAATATATAATAACAGTCTGCCGAACCAAGTTACAGGAAAAATAACTAACAAACAAACAAACAAAAACAATAACATATTATATTCCATGTATATACTACACAAATACTTCCTTAGATAACTATACTTTTTATATGAACAAAATCAAACTCTTTACACTAAATAACTTAGCTACTCAAAACTCACTTTAATATACAGATCATAGCAATAAATATACCAGAAAATAAATTATTTTCTACATATTTTCTTAATTTTGTATATATTGTCTTTATGACATATATGCAATGTCTGCATATGGTAAGCAAACTTCTCTTCGATCCCGCTCGACCTTTCGATGGGACGGGAATTTCAGGTTCCTATGGTTAATTATTTATAAACAAATATATTCCTACCATATGCCCAAAGTCTCCGAACAAATTTACAAGAATGATTATGTTAGTCTTCAAGTAAGATACAAAATCAAATAAACTGGTGGGAATATTTCAAAATAAGGGATGTAAATCGAGGGTCGAATGGGAAACGTATCAAAATTTTAAGACATAGTTGTCGAATGAATAAACTGGTCTTAGCACAGAAGCCAATTTTCACCCCATCTTTTCTCTATCGTACATATTTGACCTTTAATTGATACTTGGTATTATCCTAGATCTAACTTTCCCATTACCCAATAAAATTTCTAAACATTTATCATTTACAAATATAGGCATTAGGACTCTTGTCACACTCTTATATTTTTTTTTTGGGGGGGAGGGGGTATTTATCATTATGTTTTTTTTTTATGTTTTTTTTTAATTATTATTATTACTATTTACTTTTCTTTTTTGTTTCTTTATTTTTCTAAACTTTTTTTTTTTTTTTCACACACTCATACTCACCATGAGTTAATTTATAAATCTAGTCGTTAATTTGCAGACATAAAATGCAATAAGTAAAATGGCGCAATTACTCTTGTAGTAAGCCGCCTTCCAAAACAAAAAGAAGAAGAAGTACAATCACAATAAAAAGCTTCGCCGAGCGCAGCATGATACGACCGCAACATGTTGAACTCTGTACGTTTTAGGCCTAATATGGATAGTCTATTGTTCTGGACACATGCAGCCCATGGTGGACTGACAAAGGTTTTTGACACATGCTTCTCTGATGGACTTTCGACACAGGGGGTAAAAATATAAATTTTGAGTGTTGTATTCTACTCTTTAAAAGAATAATGTTTGGGGAAAAAATAAAAAATCAAACCAGAATTTTCTTAAGATTATGATTACAGCCCCAAAAATTTATTCTTAAATTCAGAATCGCTACCTGAACAAGAATAAATTTGCAAAAAAAATTTTCAAAATCGGACCACAAATAAAAAAGCCCCATTTGGCCCCTAATTACGTAATAAGGGGAAAAGGGGAGTCACAAAAATTAATTCTTAATTTTGTATTCGCTATTTGACAAGAACAAACATGCAAAAAAAATTTCAATATCGGACCAGAAATAAACAAGAGGCTCCCAGGAGCCTGAATCGCTCACCTGACATATGTGCCTGAAGTAAAGGTTATAAGGCAAAATCTATTTAACGTTGAAAGGGTCATAAGATTAATAAGGGGGTCATCTGACAATATGGTGGATCTAAAGGTGCTGATCACTTTTGTTCTCAATCAAAATCTAAAAATCTGTCACCCTTTTTGAGTTATTTGCAAAAAAATGCAGTTTAACCTAATGTTCTATTTATAGCCACAGTGACCATGTTTTACAACCAATCAAAAATCCCCACAACAGTTCTATACACCTAATAATAATAAACAATAATACCAAGTTTGGTTCCATTTGGACTTAAAAGTGTCAGAGGAGTTAACATTATAAATATAAGGAAATGCAGTTAAAATGCTCAATTGTGACGTTCAAAGGGCAATAACTCCTCAAAGGAAAGGTCCTACAACGTTGACCCTGTTACAAATTTTGTAGATCTTGATGTGCTCAACAATATGCAATTTAAATTTCTCAAATATCTGGTATAGTTTTCAAGATATTGAGCTAAACAGGTGCAAAATTTGCAAAAAATCCACAAAAAGGGCAATAACTCCTACATGGGTTGTTGGATTTTCTTCAAAATTTCAGAGCTGGTAGATCTTGAGGTGCTGATCACTTTTGTTACCAATCAAAATTTTGAAATCTGTCACCGTTTTAGATTTATTTGCAAAAAACTGCCATTTACCCCTATGTTCTATTTTTAGCCCCAGCTGCCATGTTTTACAACCAATCAAAAATCCCTACATCAGTTCTATACATCTAATGCTAATAAACAATTAAACCAAGTTTGGTTCCAATTGGACTGAAAGTGTTAGAGGAGTTCACGTTTTCAATGTAATGAGGAAATGCTGTTAAAATGCTCAATTTTGACGTTCTAAGGGCAATAACTCCTAAAAGGAAAGGTCCTACAACGTTGACCCTATTACATATTTTGTAGATCTTGATGTGCTTAACAACATGCAATTTAAATTTCTCAAATATCTAGTATAGTTTTCAAGATATTGAACTAAACAGGTGCAAAATTTGCAAAAAATCCACAAAAAGGGCAATAACTCCTACATGGGTTGTTGGATTTTCTTCAAAATTTCAGAGTAGGTAGATCTTGAAGTGCTGATCACTTTTACCCTGCTAGAATTTTGATATCTGTAGCCGTTTTTGAGTTATTTGCAAAAAAACTGCATTTTACCCCTATGTTCTATTTTTAGCCATGGTGGCCATGTTTTACGACGAATCAAAAATCCCCATATCAATTCTAAGCACCGAATGCTAATGAACAACCATACCAAGTTTGGTTGCAATTGGACTTATGGTGTCAGAGGAGTTAACGTTTTAAAAAGTTTACGGACGACGGACGCCAAGTGATGACAATAGCTCACATGACCCTTTGGGTCAGGTGAGCTAAAAAGGTTTAGATATTCTCCGCCAAGGGGAATGACTGGTTACCTACGGCGCGTAGAAACGAATAGGTTGCGGGGGGGGGTGGATAGCAAGAGTTTATACTTAACACATTGAAAATTTACGACAGTGAAAATATGGTCTTAAATTGACCATGAAATGACCAGAATACGAATGTCTCTGGTTATTTGTCGGCATGTTGTAGATTTTAAAATATGTCGTCAACCAATTATATCAGTTTGGTCTCTATCAGGGGCTTATGTGTCTAAAACCGTAGTGGAGAAGGTAAGATAGGTTTTTGGATTCTCCGTGATTTGTGATGCTGCTGGCTATGCTGTGTTACAACATATCGATGTGAGGGATATGGGTGTATTATTTTCTGCTTTGGTTTAAGACCCTTTCATGTAGGCTGGTGATACGTTAGCTGTGCGCCAGTAAGTTGGTACTTTGCTTGTATCCATAAACAGATATACATACATATATAGAGAGGTTTTGATGAAATGTCTTTTGTTAATTCTTTGAGTATTCTCAATATGTAACCTGGTCCCTGAGCTTTATATTGGTAAAGTTGTTTGAGTAATTTAGTTATTCCATTAGTTGTGATGGTAATTTGATTCATTTTCGGATGGTTCTTATGGGTTAACATTCTGTTGGAGTAAGGTAAGTTTTTTATTGAAATTGATATACAATGATGCTTAATGCATATGCATACTAGTACCAAATATTGAGAGCCGGTGGTGAAGTGGTTAACGCGTCGGGCAACTAACACCAAGGTTCGTAGTTCGATCATCGTCAGGGGTGAAAATTTCATGAACCAATTTTCCGACTCTCTCTTGACACCATTTGCGAGGATGGTCTCAAGGAACGATGCTAGTCGAAAACAAGAGGCTCCCAGGAGCCTGAATCGCTCACCTGACATATGTGCCTGAAGTAAAGGTTATAAGGCAAAATCTATTTAACGTTGAAAGGGTCATAAGATTAATAAGGGGGTCATCTGACAATATGGTGGATCTAAAGGTGCTGATCACTTTTGTTCTCAATCAAAATCTAAAAATCTGTCACCCTTTTTGAGTTATTTGCAAAAAAATGCAGTTTAACCTAATGTTCTATTTTTAGCCACAGCGGCCATGTTTTACAACCAATCAAAAATCCCCACAACAGTTCTATACACCTAATAATAATAAACAATACTACCAATTTTGATTCCATTTGGACTTAAAGTGTCAGAGGAATTAACGTTTTCAATGTAATGAGGAAATGCTGTTAAAATGCTAAATTTTGACGTTCTAAGGGCAATAACTCCTAAAAGGAAAGGTCCTACAACGTTGACCCAGTTACATATTTTGTAGATCTTGATGTGCTTAAAAAATATTCCTAATTGAAAAATCATTATATGAAAGATAAAATTTAGGTTCTGTTAAGGGTTTTAAATTCTTATACATGTACAAGAAGAGTTTGCTGTTTATATCTATTTTCTCTATCTTATTTATATAAAGGTTATGATAATAGTCAAAGGTCTTATCTTTAATAGTTAATTTTATTTTTTTAACATCCTTTAGACATTTTCAGTTGGATATAGTGTCCAGAAGATCTTGGTCCGCAAATGCATTTTTAATATAATCAAGAATTTTTGAAAGATTTTGAAAGATCAAATGCTTCTTTTAATAATGGATTTAAATCATCAGTGTATAATCTTGCCAAATATAAAAGTGATTGTTTCAAAATATAATTTTTAATAGGAACCCTTCCCAATTCTAAATGTGCCCCTAAATTCGATGAAGTTTTCCTTGTCCCAAGTGTAAATTTGCAGAAACTAATGTGGACATTTTCAAAGGGAGTTTTATCTATAAAGTGTAAGGGGTAAATTTCGATGTTGTTGGTAGCTGCCCTCTGTTTTGCTCTATATTGAGCACTGAAAAAGTCCATAAATGATATCTCAGAACTATAAGTTAATATCGGAACAACTAGTTTATCAAATAGATTATTAATAACTGAAGTAGGAAGATTGCCTAAAGAAGCAGTCTTTCCTCTAATAGAAAAAAGAACTTTTCTAGCTTTTTTAGAAAGTTCTTCCAGACTGTGTTTCAGGTTCCCATTGTTTTTCAGAAGAGTGCCTAAGAATTTATATTCTTCTACATTCTGAATATTAACTCCCTTATACTCTATGAATGAATCAATTTTATTATTAGAATACTGTTGGACCACCATGGTTTTAGTTTTTTTTAACATTTAATGAAAGTTGCCAGTTATCACAACAAGAGGCTCCCAGGAGCCTGAATTGCTCACCTGACATATGTGCCTGAAGTAAAGGTTATAGGGCAAAATCTATTTAACGTTGAAAGGGTCATAAGATTAATAAGGAGGTCATCTGACAATATGGTGGATCTAAAGGTGCTGATCACTTTTGTTCTCAATCAAAATCTAAAATCTGTCACCCTTTTTGAGTTATTTGCAAAAAAATGCAGTTTAACCTAATGTACTATTTTTAGCCACAGCGGCCATGTTTTACGACCAATCAAAAATCCCCACAACAGTTCTATACACCTAATAATAATAAACAATAATACCAAGTTTGGTTCCATTTGGACTTCAAGTGTCAGAGGAGTTAACGTTTTCAATGTAATGAGGAAATGCTGTTAAAATGCTAAATTTTGACGTTCTAAGGGCAATAACTCCTAAAAGGAAAGGTCCTACAACGTTGACCCTGTTACATATTTTGTAGATCTTGATGTGCTTAACAATATGCAATTTAAATTTCTCAAATATCTAGTATAGTTTTCAAGATATTGAGCTATACAGGTGCAAAATTTGCCAAAAATCCACAAAAAAGGCAATAACTCCTACATGGGTCGTTGGATTTTCTTCAAAATTTCAGGGTAGGTAGATCTTGAGGTGCTGATCACTTTTACTTGTGCCAGAATTTTGATATCTGTAGCCGTTTTTGAGTTATTTGCAAAAAGCTGCATTTTTCCCCTATGTTCTATTTTTAGCCATGGCGGCCATGTTTTACAACGAATCAAAAATCCCCACATCAGTTCTAAGCACCGAATGCTAATGAACAAGCATACCAAGTTTGGTTGCAATTGGACTAATGGTGTCAGAGGAGTTAACGTTTTAAAAAGTTTACGGACGACAGACGACGGACGACGGACGCCAAGTGATGACAATAGCTCACATGACCCTTCAGGTCAGGTGAGCTAAAAAGTGAAAATTAAGAAAGATTTTGAAAATATGGGTACATATTGTGTGACTTTTCCCGATCCTGAATTCAAGTTTCGGAGAGCAATAAAAGAAGCAGGCAATTCAAGCAAACCATTTTTCAAAGAATCTTTCACATCACTTCCATAAAATGTCATTATCTAATAACATCAAATGACGACTAGAATTGCAATTGCGAGCAATAGCAGATGTCACCCCAGTTGCCATTTTCGCAAATAACACAAAAACGGTAAATATCACTTCAAATATTTTTGGTCAATTTCGAGATAATATATTTGTCTATCAACATGCAAAATTTTAGCCGCCCTAGCACCAAGGTTACTGAGATATAAGGCGTAAAAAAATTGGTTCTTCCGGTGACCATTTTGAAAATGGCGGCCATCTTGGAAAAATTTTAACATCCACGGCAAAACTTCAGATGACTACCTTGGAGTTTGCAAAGTTTCATTGATTCCATTCACCCATCTACGAGAAAAACGTCGAACAAAATTTTGTGGAAGAATAAAATGGCGGCCAATACAATAACAACATGTCACCCCGACTTTCGTCTGGGGTGACATATATAACTTTATTTCAAACTATTAACCCTAAAAACTAAGGCTGCAGTAACATATATACAAGCACAAATATAGCATGATCAAAAATACACTAGATGGAGCCTTCCCCGGAAGGCATATGTCGCCTGCGTATCTGTTTATTCGCCAAACAGGAAGTAATTAATTTTCGGGCATAAATTCCCCTTACACCTTATAGTACTACGCAATGAAGCTACATACAAATATCAAGAGGCTGTGGCATGTAGTTGCCTGGAAAACTGTGACGAATATTTTGCACCTATGTCCATTATCTATAAAACGTTAAGTATTCGTCAAACAGGAAGTAGTTATTTTTCCGGCATAAAATCGCTTTACACCTTATGGTACTAAGCGATGAAGCTACATACCAAATATCAAGAGGCTGTGGCATGTAGTTGCCTGGAAAACTGAGACGAAAATTTTGCACCTTATTGTCCATTATATATAAAACATTAAGTATTTGTCAAACAGGAAGTAGTTATTTTTCCGGCATAAAATCACTTTACACCTTATAGTACTATGCGATGAAGCTACATACCAAATATCAAGAGGCTGTGGCATGTAGTTGCCTGGAAAACTGCGACGAAAATTTTGCACCTATGTCCATTATATACAAGAACAGATTCCCGGTCCCCCGCCCCTTGAACGTTATATTGTTGAAGGGGCATAACTCCAATAATAATGTGTTCTATGGGAGAAAAAATGACAAAGTCGTTAAACAGGAAGTAGATGTCAGACTGACCTGAAAATCATTTACACCTTAGGGGACCCCTATAGGAGTCTGCATACAAAATTTCAGAACCCTAGGATTAGTAGTTACTGAGAAAAGTGTTACGAAAAATTTACCATTGAGCCTATGGGAGAAAAAATGACTAAGTCGTTAAACAGGAAGTAGATGTCAGACTGACCTGAAAATCACTTACACCTTACGAGACCCCTATAGGAGTCTGCATACAAAATTTCAGAACCCTCGGATTAGTAGTTACTGAGAAAAGTGTTACGAAAAATTTACCATTGAGCCTATGGGAGAAAAAATGACTAAGTCGTTAAACAGGAAGTAGATGTCAGACTGACCTGAAAATCACTTACACCTTGGGGGACCCCTATAGGAGTCTGCATACAAAATTTCAGAACCCTACAATTAGTAGTTACTGAGAAAAGTGTTACGAAAAATTTACCATTGAGCCTATGGGAGAAAAAATGACTAAGTCGTTAAACAGGAAGTAGATGTCAGACTGACCTGGAAATCACTTACACCTTAGGGGACCCTTATAGGAGTCTGCATACAAAATTTCAGAACCCTAGGATTAGTAGTTACTGAGAAAAGTGTTACGAAAAATTTACCATTGAGCCTATGGGAGAAAAAAATGACTAAGTCGTTAAACAGGAAGTAGATGTCAGACTGACCTGAAAATCACTTACACCTTGGGGGACCCCTATAGGAGTCTGCATACAAAATTTCAGAACCCTAGGATTAGTAGTTACTGAGAAAAGTGTTACGAAAAATTTACCATTGAGCCTATGGGAGAAAAAATGACTAAGTCGTTAAACAGGAAGTAGATGTCAGACTGACCTGAAAATCACTTACACATTGGGGGACCCCTATAGGAGTCTGCATACAAAATTTCAGAACCCTAGGATTAGTAGTTACTGAGAAAAGTGTTACGACAAAATTTACCATTGAGCCTATGGGAGAAAAAATGACTAAGTCGTTAAACAGGAAGTAGATGTCAGACTGACCTGAAAATCACTTACACCTTACGGGACCCCTATAGGAGTCTGCATACAAAATTTCAGAACCCTAGGATTAGTAGTTACTGAGAAAAGTGTTACGAAAAATTTACCATTGAGCCTATGGGAGAAAAAATGACTAAGTCGTTAAACAGGAAGTAGATGTCAGACTGACCTGAAAATCACTTACACCTTGGGGGACCCCTATAGGAGTCTGCATACAAAATTTCAGAACCCTAGGATTAGTAGTTACTGAGAAAAGTGTTACGAAAAAAAGTGTGACGGACGCACGGACGCACGCACAGACGGACGCACGGACGGACGGACACCGGCATTTCTAAGTCCCCGCTCCGCGTTGCGGCGGGGGACAATAAAACGTTAAGTATTCGTCAAACAGGAAGTAGTTATTTTTCCGGCATAAAATCGCTTTACACCTTATAGTACTATGTGATGAAGCTACATACCAAATATCAAGAGGCTGTGGCATGTAGTTGCCTGGAAAACTGCGACAGAAATTTTTGTGACGCCGCAGGACGACGACGCAAGACGACGGATAGTGCCAAAGTAACCCCTATATGTCGCTTGTCGCTTCTGCAACACGTTGCAGACGACATAAAAATACAAAAAATTGTACTGAACAATACAATTTAACATTATAATTGTATAAAAATAAACATACCATTGAGTTCAAGTAGACATTATGTTTATATGAAGTAGACATGTTATCAAGTCTTCTGTCCTCAGTTCATATGACCGTTTTAAAAAGAAGCCAATAATTTTAACATGTCTAAAGGTTTTAGGATTCAAAAGATAATTAATCTTTTGATCATCTGGAAGGTCAGGGAAATTGTTACAGTCTTTTTTAATATCTCCAAAGAGAGCTTGTCTGATATTCTCGTTTTTCGAGCATTTTAAAATAAAGTGTTCTTCATCTTCTACTACTTTGCAAAATTTGCATAATCTTTCATCTCTATTTTTTATCTCTCTCAATTTCCAAATTATGGTCACTTATACGAAGTTTTGTAAAAATATTCCTAATTGAAAAATCATTATATGAAAGATAAAATTTAGGTTCTGTTAAGGGTTTTAAATTCTTATACATGTACAAGAAGAGTTTGCTGTTTATATCTATTTTCTCTATCTTATTTATATAAAGGTTATGATAGTCAAAGGTCTTATCTTTAATAGTTAATTTTATTTTTTTAACATCTTTTAGACATTTTCAGTTGGATATAGTGTCCAGAAGATCTTGGTCCGCAAATGCATTTTTAATATAATCAAGAATTTTTGAAAGATTTTGAAAGATCAAATGCTTCTTTTAATAATGGATTTAAATCATCAGTGTATAGTCTTGCCAAATATAAAAGTGATTGTTTCAAAATATAATTTTTAATAGGAACCCTTCCCAATTCTAAACGTGCCCCTAAATTCGATGAAGTTTTCCTTGTCCCAAGTGTAAATTTGCAGAAACTAATGTGGACATTTTCAAAGGGAGTTTTATCTATAAAGTGTAAGGGGTCAATTTCGATGTTGTTGGTAGCTGCCCTCTGTTTTGCTCTATATTGAGCACTGAAAAAGTCCATAAATGATATCTCAGAGCTATAAGTTAATATCGGAATAACTAGTTTATCAAATAGTTAACAACTATAAACAACTATACCAAGTTTGGTTCCATTTAGACTAAAAGTGTCCGAGGAGTTAACGTTTTCAATGTAATGAGGAAATGCTGTTATAATGCTAAATTTTGTCGTTCTAAGGGCAATAACTCCTAAAAGGAAAGGTCCTACAACGTTGACCCTACTACATATTTTGTAGATCTTGATGTGCTTAACAATATGCAATTTAAATTTCTCAAATATCTAGTATAGTTTTAAAGATATTGAGCTAAACAGGTGCAAAATTTGCAAAAAATCCACAAAAAGGGCAATAACTCCTACATGGGTTGTTGGTTTTTCTTCAAAATTTCAGAGCTGGTAGATCTTGAGGTGCTGATCACTTTTGTTCCCAATCAAAATTTTGAAATCTGTCACTGTTTTAGAGTTATTTGCAAAAAACTGCCATTTACCTCTATGTTCTATTTTTAGCCACAGCGGCCATGTTTTACAACCAATCAAAAATCCCCACATCAGATCTATACACCTAATGCTAATAAACAACTATACCAAGTTTGGTTCCATTTGGACTTAAAGTGTCAGAGGAGTTAACGTTTTCAATGTAATGAGGAAATGCTATTAAAATGCTAAATTTTGACGTTCTATGGGCAATAACTCCTAAAAGGAAAGGTCCTACAACGTTGACCCTGTTACATATTTTGTAGTTCTTGATATGCTCAACAATATGCAATTTAAATTTCTCAAATATCTAGTATAGTTTTCAAGATATTGAGCTATACAGGTGCAAAATTTGCAAAAAATCCACAAAAAGGGCAATAACTCCTTCATGTGTCGTTGGATTTTCTTCAAAATTTCAGGGTAGGTAGATCTTGAGGTGCTGATCACTTATACCCTTGCCAGAATTTTGATATCTGTAGCTGTTTTTGAGTTATTTTCAAAAAACTGCATTTTACCCCTATGTTCTATTTTTAGCCATGGCGGCCATGTTTTACGACGAATCAAAAATCCCCACATCAGTTCTAAGCACCGAATGCTAATGAACAACCATACCAAGTTTGGTTGCAATTGGACTTATGGTGTCAGAGGAGTTAACATTTTAAAAAGTTTACGGACGACGGACGACGGACGACGGACGACGGACGGACGACGGACGCCAAGTGATGACAATAGCTCACATGACCCTTCGGGTCAGGTGAGCTAAAAACTAGTTAAGTTATTAACACTATTTTGTAGACCTTCCTTACTTTCAGACATGATCAGAAGGTCATCTGCAAATGATAAGGAACCAATGTAAGAATCTATTAGTTTTGGAGGATCACAAATCTGTGAAATAAAGTTTAGGTTTAGGTCATTTATAAACATATTGAACAGGGTGGGGCTTAATGAATCTCCCTGCTTCACACCCCTTTGTATATCAAAATATTCTGAGTGTTTCTGATCCACTCTCAATGCAATTTCTGTTTTAGTCAGCATATTTTTAATGATATTATACATATATTTGCCCGTCCCCATCTTAGCCAATTTAAATAATAACCCTTCCCTCCACACAGAGTCAAAAGCTTTTTGGAAATCCACAAAACAGAAGTAAAGTTTCTTTTTATTTTTGTGAACATATTTATTAATTAGAGTTTTGAGAACAAATAAACTATCACTGGTTCTGTGATTTTCTCTGAAACCAAATTGGGAGTTTGCATATTTTTCCTTCATAAGAAATTTGAGTCTATTGTTAAGAACACTACTAAATATTTTTGCCATGCAATTAATAAGAGAAATTCCCCTGTAATTAGAGGGCATAAATATGAGTTTTTAATGGGTTTTGCAGGTTTTGGGGCCGGCTTTAAAATGTCTGCTTTTCCCGACAGAACATGTTTATTTTCAAATGCTAATTTCTCCATAAAACTGTAAAACTTTGTACTTTTCGATTTTGATTTAATTGGATTGTTTCATGTTAAAAGGTTTATCAGAGATTTAAAGGCAAAAAATGAGGCATAAACATGTATATATACATGCAACCCAAGAACAGTATATCAACTATTATAGATACATATCTTCATTTGCAAAGTTTGAAAAGCTAGCTAGATTTTAAGAAAAAGGCCAACTTCCCAAATCTTAAATCTAATTTGTATGTACCAAAATTTTCAATTTCAAAGCTAAGATGCATGGTCAAATGTTTATATTCGACAACTAGCTTGACAAAATGTACGGATTATTTTCCAACTTACGAGGAATTACAAAAATAAATCTGAATCCTAAATATGCCTTTGTTGTAATGAAATCTTGTTGCAATTCTTTGTTTGGGTAAGCAATTACCTTTTAATTTTGTTCCTGTTTTTTTTCATATCATTTTGCCCTAGCTGAATCGTGTGAATAATGGTTTGTACGGATTGTTGTCTTGATACTGCTACTTTGAACCCAACAATTGATCGGACAGATAGATATAATTTTCGAACAATTAATGATTGTGTACAGTGGCAAGTAGTCCGACAGAGATGGAGTGAGTAGTGCTCTTACAAATCTGATTATTGTGAACAGTCAAACCCATTTTATCAATTAACATTGACACCAAAAGATTTTTTATTTAAACAGCTTTCATTGGAGATGCAATACACTATTTCAATGTAAGTAGTTCACTAATAATTCGTTGTTTCTTTCGTCGAAATGAGTTTCCATTGTCAAAAATACCAATGATTAAACCACTTTTTTAGAAAATTTAAATCATCCACAATATATATTGATAATTTGAATAGTCAAAAATAACAATGTAAACAAATTGTACGCTTCATTTTTTCTTAAAAATTTGTTTCAGTGGAATAAAAGCTTAAATTCATGGGAAAATCATACCATTTTTCAAAATCAACTAGGATTTTACCACCGGACAGTGATCAACTTCCGTGATCGCTTACTGTCCGGTTATACACTGTGATTGTGTGAACTGAAAATTGTCAAAGTCACTCAATTGGAAAACCAAGGTCAAGGTCAAAAGATGTGGATGCAACTGTACTAAGCTACTACTGGCGCATGATGCATATCAATTTTCATCAACCTAAGGCTTATAGTTCTTGAGAATGGAGATGCTCATAAAAAACCTTACCCATAAAGTTAATGCTGCCTCCAGTAAAGTAATACCTATGTCCTGCTCTGCTATGGAGGCGAGACAAAAAAAAATTATGGAAAACCTCACATTTCTACCTATTTCTCAGAATTCCCCAAATGCATTCTATTTTTTTTTGGCAATAAGCAACTTTGCATTGTAAATGTAAAGATATTCCAATTAAACATGTCATAAACACTTACCGCATAAACATGGTTATACAGAATTTCCAGCATTGTGCAACAAAAAGTATCTTGACTCTGACAATAAATTTTCACCAGCTCATCATCATGTTTCTAAATAATGAAAACAACAATAATTTAGAAAGAAGTAGGTTCAGTAATAGCCAAAATCGGCCCAAAATTTCAACTTAAGAGTAAACTTCTTAAAATAAGTGGGAAATATGTTTTGAAATCTTGGTTTTTTTTTAGGAAAGCAACAACAAAACAAGAGGCTCCCAGGAGCCTAAATTGCTCACCTGGCCTTGATGTCAACCCTATATTTTGTAGAGCTAAATGAGCTGAACATTTAAGCAAGCAACAGTTTTTCTTTATCTACTATAGTTTTCATTCTATAGGCCAAAAGCATGAAAACGGTTATTTTAGGGGCCGTAACCCCTATCAAGGGTCATCTGACAACTTTGATCCTATGGAGACTTTTGTAGAGCTAAATAAACTGAACATTTAAGCAAGCAACAGCTTTTCTCTATCTGCTATATTAAAAACGAAAGAATATGGAATATGTGCCAAAATAGTTTTCTTTCTATAGGCCAAAACATGAAAAACATCATTTTAGGGGCCGTAACCCCTATAAGGGGTCATCTGACAACTTCGACCCTATGGAGACTTTTGTACAGCTAAATTAGCTGAACATTTAAGCAAGCAACAGCTTCTCTCTATCTGCAATAGTTTTCATTCCATAGGCCAAGAACATGAAAAAACATTATTTCAGGGGCCGTAACCCCTATAAGGGGTCATCTGACAACTTAAACCCTATGGAGACTTTTGTAGAGCTAAATGAGCTGAACATTTAAGCAAGCAACAGTTTTTCTCTATCTGCACTAGTTTTCATACTATAGGGAAAAAACGCTATAGGGCTGTAACCCCTATAAGGGGTCATCTGACAACTTAGACCAAACGGAGACTTTTGTAGAACTTTTGATGCTGAAGCAGTCTATCTCTTATACTTTTTGATTTACAAGCCAAAAACAGTAGTCTGACCCCCCTGGTCTATTTTTAGCAACGGTGGCCATGTTTTTCGACAAATCAAAAATCCCCACATCAGTTCTGTGGGGGATACCCTAAAGTACCACCAGACCAAATTTGGTTTGAATCTGTGCAGCCGTTTCAGAGGAGAAGAAGTTTAAAGAAAAGTTAACGACGACGACGACGGACGACGACGACGACGACGGACGCCAAGTGATGGCAATAGCTCACATGGCCTTTTTTTGACAATCTTAGGGCATATTTGGTGAGAAATCTCTTAATTAAAACATAGAGCACATGCATCGACAAATACAATTTTGTGAAGATATGCATATTTTTGCCTGACAAATAGATAGGGAAAGAATAAAAGTTGTCAGCGAATGTGCTCTATACTAATTTGAAGAAAAACCTGACAAACAAATCCTAAAAAATGAAGCTAACATTGATATTGAGTTTTTAGCGAGTTTATGAGGTCATGATCCCAAGCATGTTGCTGTCAACATGTGAATTGATTGAATATGTAAAGTTGGTTTATCTAAATGACTGAATTACATCAAATCTATTGGGATAGTACAAATTTGAAAACTTGGTAAAAAATGCAGCCAATTTCAGTACTTACTGAACATACTCCTTATCTTTATAAACCTGCATTTTTTCTTTATATATATAAAACACAAATGGAAAAGAATATGTCCAAAAGACATAATGCCCCATCTCGCGATTTTTTTTCCACAATCACCTATCAATATGGTTGCTATGGCGCCGCACTTGTCAGTAAGAAGGAATGGTCTTTAGCCATTAACCATTCTTCTAAAAGTGGTCATTTATGCGGAAAATATAGGTCACAGCCAGCAGCAGAAGCATGCGTTGTGCATATATAGCGTCACTAGGTGCACCTACCATACCAATATAGTTGATGTGACACATGTCAATAAGTGGGATTTTGAAAATAAGGCAATTTAAGACGGAGGGACAAACAGATGGACGAACAGAAGACGGACAGACAAACAGACCCATGCACTATATGCGTCTCTACTTTTGTAGATGGGGCATAAAAAGGACATGTTATGTATAACCCAACTCAACTCTTGGGTAAAAGATAAAGTCAAGGATGCCTGAGAAGGTTATTTTGCTCCTTAACTGTTGTCTTCACTTATGAAGTTTTATGAAAGTAGTAAATGTGCTCATAGACAAATGAGGGTTTTCAGTCCTTCGGATGGGTATGGATGTTGGTTATCATGGGGTTTAAAACTGAAATAACTTTTAGCCAAGCCACAGATGTGTTGTATCAGCTGTTTATAGTAAAAAATTATAGGAACTAGAAAATGTGTCTATGCACCAAAGGATAGCCCTCCCATTCTTGAAATATAATTGACCCTCAATGTGTATTACCTTGGATATGGACCGTTGCCAAAAAATGAATCAAAAGTTTTATGTGTAAAATATAGGTCACTGTGACCTTAATTCTGGTGGGTGGTGCAATGTTACCAAGACTCATCTAGTAGAGAAATATCATTGACCCCTAACATGTAGTAATAGAGATATGGACATTAATCAAGATCTTAACCAAAGTCATTCATGCATAAAATATAGGTCACAGTGACCTTATTTTTAGTGGGTAGTGTCATGTTACCCAAGACACATCTAGTGGTGAAATACTATTGACCCTCAACATATAGTATCTGAGATATGGACCTTAACCAAGAACTTAACCAAAGTCATTTTAGCATAAAATATAGGTCATAGTTACCCAAATTTTATTGGGTGGTGTCACCTTACCCAAGACATATCTAGTGGTGAAATATCATTGACCCCACACAACTAGTAGCTAAGTTATGGACCTTAACCCAGAATTAAACTTAAGTCATTCATGCATAAAATATATATATATATGTCACAGTGAGCTAATTTCTAGTGGGTGTTGTAGTCCTACCCAAGACCCATCTGGTGGTGAAATATCATTGACCCTCAACATCTAGTATCCGAGTAATGGATCTTAATCAAGAACTTAACCAAAGTGTTACAAACATACGTAGGGACAGACAAGGGTAAAACTATATGGCCTATCCACATATGTGGTAGGGCCATAAAACAAGTGTGGCCACTAAAAGTATGTCTCGCCTGCCGGCACCATCACTAAAATCAACCACCTAAGCTTTCATTTCTTGATATAAACACAAATCAGTATCAGATGCCTAGCTATTATACTTTTCAAGCAATTCATTGTCCACACAAGTATTACAAAAAGTTTTCTGCCTGAAAAAAGATCTAAGTTCACAGAGTCACTGGACCCTAAAAATGGGGTCATGGTCACATGACATGGAGACAGTTACGTTAACCATAACCTCAACTGTCTGTATACCAAATATCAGATGCCTAGCTATTATACTTTTCCAGCAATTCATCGTCCACAAAAGTCTTACAAAAAAAGTTTTCTACCTGAAAAAGACCTAAGTTCACAAAGTCACTGGAGTGTGAAAATGGGGTCAGGGTCACAAGACATGGTCACAGTTGCGTAGACCATAACCTGAACTGTCTGTAAACCAAATATCAGATGCCTAGCTATTATACTTTTCCAGCAATTCATCGTCCACAAAAGTCTTACAAAAAAGTTTACAGCCTGAAAAAAGACCTAAGTTCACAGAGTCACTGGAGCGTGAAAATGGGGTCAGGGTCACACAGCATGGTGACAGTTGCGTAGACCATAACCTATACTGTCTGTATACCAAATATCAGATGCCTAACTATTATACTTTTCCAGCAATTCATCGTCCACAAAAGTCTTACAAAAAAGTTTACGGCCTTAAAAAAGACCTAAGTTCACAGAGTCACTGGAGCGTGAAAATGGGGTCAGGGTCACACGGCATGGTGACAGTTGCGTAGACCATAACCTGAACTGTCTGTATACCAAATATCAGATGCCTAGCTATTATACTTTTCCAGCAATTCATCGTCCACAAAAGTCTTACAAAAAAGTTTACAGCCTGAAAAAAGACCTAAGTTCACAGAATCACTGGAGCGTAAAAATGGGGTCAGGGTCACATGGCATGGCAACAGTTGCGTAGACCATACCCTCAACTGTCTGTATACCAAATATCAGATGCCTAGCTATTATACTTTTCAAGCAATTGATCGTCCACAAAAGTCTTACAAAAATGTTTATGGCCTGAAAAAAAACCTAAGTTCACAGAATCACTGGAGCGTGAAAATGGGGTCAGGGTCAAACGGCATGGCGACAGTTGCGTAGACCATACCCTCAACTGTCTGTATACCAAATATCAGATGCCTAGCTATTATACTTTTCAAGCAATTGATCGTCCACAAAAGTCTTACAAAAATGTTTATGGCCTGAAAAAAAACCTAAGTTCACAGAATCACTGGAGCGTGAAAATGGGGTCAGGGTCAAACGGCATGGCGACAGTTGCGTAGACCATACCCTCAACTGTCTGTATACCAAATATCAGATGCCTAGCTATTATACTTTTCAAGCAATTCATCGTCCATAAAAGTCTTACAAAAAAGTTTACGCCGCCGCCGTCGCCGCCGCCGTCGCCGGAAAGTAATACCTATGTCTCGCCTTCCGCGACTATTCGTCGCAGGCGAGACAAAAACAGAAACAGGGAAACTCTTAAACTGTTGATATCAAAATTTTAAACCTGAGATCATTCTAAATTGTAGATCTCAATAAGCTTAACAATTCTGCTGTGCTAACTTTTCATCTAGCAAGTACAGTTTTCAAGATTAAGTCTTATAAAAAGCTACGCCAAGAGCAGCATCATATATGACCGCAACATGTTGAACCAATTTGTATGTTTGCAGCCCAATATAGATTGTCAAATGCCTTGGACACATGCAGCCCATGGTTGACTCAAAAAGCTTTTTGACACGTGCATAAAATCTTTGGTGGACTTTCAATGTATATGTGATTTTTTTTACATTTATACCAACCTTCAAGGAATATTCATAAGGCGCTTTTGGTTCCTACAATTCCTAATTTCCCCAAAATGGTAGGAGATATTGCAAATCTAATTGATTTTTACAAGGATTCCAATGAAAACTAGGAAAAACTGTTTTAGCGCACTAAAACTGATGTCTCCCCTTCCTTAAATAACACAAGTTCAACCTTGAGGTCAAAAGATCAAAGTCATAATGACATACATTGTACAACTAATTGTTAGTAATTATACATCTACATTCTAAAGCCCGATGTCAAAGGATAAAAAAGTTATGGCCTGGAAAGCTTTGCATGCCAAATTAGCATTTATTTCACATTGTAGTCACAGGTCAAGGACATTAATGTTAGTGACACATTGTTCCCATGATGACACATTATCATGTCAAAAATCAATGCTTTTTGTTTAAAGGATTAAAATATATATGGCCCAGACATGTTTAACATGTAAAAATAGCATTAATTTTATCTTGAAGTCAAAGGTCAAGGTCATATGAAGGTCATTCTGGTAGGCGACCCATCATCTCATGGTGATACATGCACATGTCAAATATTATAGACCTATGTCAAAGAACAAAAAAGTTATTATGACACAGACACACTTTCCGTGTAAAACTAGCATTATTTCAACATTTAGGTCAAGGTCATATGAAGGTCATTCAGGTTCACACCACATCGTCCTATGGTGATACATCCACATGCCAAATATAAAAGCCCTATGTCAAAGAACAAAAAAGTTATGGCCCGGAACACTTTGGATGTAAAATGAGCATTAATTTGATCTTGAGGTCAAGGTCATATGAAGTTCATTCTGGTACGCGACACATTGTCTCAGGTTGATACATCCACATGCCAAATATCAAAGCCCTTTGTCAAAGAACCAAAAAAGTTATGGCCTGGAACACTTTGGATGTAAAATTAGCATTAATTTGACCTTGAAGTGAAAGGTCAAGGTCATATGAAGGTCATTCTGGTATGCAACACATCGTCTCATGGTGATACATTCACATGTCAAATATTATAGCCCTATGTCAAAGAACAAAAAAGTTATGGCACAGACATACTTTCCATGTAAAATTAGCATTCATTTAACCTTTAGGTCAAAGGTCAAGGTCATACGAAGGTCATTCTGGAACGCGACACATCGTCTTATGGTGATACATCCACATGCCAAATATCAAAGCCCTATGTCAAAGAACAAAAAAGTTATTGCCCAAAACACTTTGGATGTAAAATTAGCATTAATTTGATCTTGAGGTCAAAAGTCAAGGTCATATGAAGTTCATTCTGGTACGCAACACATTGTCTCATGGTGATACATCCACATGCCAAATATCAAAGCCCTTTGTCAAAGAACCAAAAAAGTTATGGCCTGGAACACTCTGGATGTAAAATTAGCATTAATTTGATCTTGAGGTAAAATGTCAAGGTCATATGAAGGTCATTCTGGTATGCGACGCATGGTCTCATGGTGATTCATCCACATGTTAAATATCAAAGTCCTTTGTCAAAGAGCAAAAAAGTTATGGCCCGGAACACTTTGGATGTAAAATTAGTATTAATTTGACCTTGAGGTCAAAGGTCAAGGTCATACGAAGGTCATTCTGGTACGCAATCGTCTTATGGTGATACATACACATGCCAAATATCAAAGCCCTATCTCAAAGGATAAAAAAGTTATGGCTCGGACACGCTTTGTATGAGAAGAAGAAAAAGAAGAATAATTAAAGTGCCATTTGTTCCGAGAACAAATGAGAGGTCTTTCCCATAAACGTGACCTATGACCTTTGACCTTTGTCTAAAAGTTAAGCTCTTCAATTACTGATAAAAATATATAATATATATATATGTACTATATTATCTTTAACCGTTTAAATGTTATATAAGTAAATAATGCATAGGATGATGTTTTCAGCCGCCATTTTGAAATCACTCAACCGTTTCATATACTTTTTGGGCTTAAATGATAGGAATTGTCAAGACGGTCATTTTTCATACACATGTCTATTATACTATCTGTTACGGTTTTCAAGTTATTGGCAAAAAACCTATTTCGCGAAAACCTGTTTCGGCCGCCATTTCAAAACCGCTCAACCGAATCATGCACTTCTTGGACTCAAATTGTAGGTATTTTCAAGACAATCATTTTTTGTTCATATTTTGTCTATACTATCTCTAACGGTTTTCGAGTTATAAGTAAAAAACCATTTGACGACCGCCATTTTGGCAATGGTAAACGCAAAAAAAATTTTGACCACAGATTTGTTATCAGGACCCTCAAATCTACCTGGAAACTAAATTTCATCAAAATCGGACAACTTTGACATTTTGCGCCAAGTTTGCGCCATTCGCGCGCAACCAGGAAGTAAATTACAGCATTCTTTTTGCATGATAAATCATCACTAGGATGTAAGCTACCATTTCCATTTAACAGAATCTTGATAACTATTACCGTTTTTGAGCTCACCTGATAACAAGGGTAAACAGCGTTTTGCGCTATTGCGCCGAAATTACAAATGGTTTAGCGTCAGGCCCATAGTCATTTCTATTCCTGGCAGTGCTGAATAAGTGTGCCAAATTTCATTAAGATCGGTCAAGAAACTTTTTGCTCACGAGCGGCAGAAAAAAAAAAAAGAATAATAATAATAATAATAATAGGCCTAACGAATACAATAAGGTCTTTCCTACGGAAGGGAAAGACCTTAATAATAAGAAGAAGAACTGACACAAAAACAATATGTCTCCCCCTTCTGGGAAGGGGAGACATAATAAAAAGTTACGCCGAGGAGAGCATGATATGACCACAACAAGTTGAACCCTGTACTTTGGAGGTCCTATATGGACCGTCTTTTGCTTTGGTCATTAATGCAGACCATGGTGGATTTATAAAGCTTTTTGAAACATGCACCCTGTGGTGGACTTAAAAAAGCATATTTGACAGACATAAATTTACATCAACATCTAATAGAAAAAGTCTGTTCATGAGAAAACCATGCAAAAATGGAAATTTTGTCCAGTAGCAAGGTTTTTAATTATGTAAAAGGTATATTGCAACTGAAAGACCATCCTATAAGACTTATTCAGGCAAATTTATTTTTTCGAAAAATTCAAGATGGCCGCCCTACAGGCCTCAATAGATATATATAGCTTTCATCTGATTTATCGCTTATTTCAATCAAATTTTATTTGAAAATTTGACATTTTTATTGTGATTTTTTTCAGTCTATGTAGAAGGAATTAAAATTGTATCAATGATTTTTTTAAAAAGTGATGTTTGGTCTTTCAAATACAGTTCAATTTTCGTAATTCATGATTTTGGTTTCTCTGGTACCTTTAGGTAGGACTTGGGCAGTATTCCAGACTGTTCAAAAATGCTGAAATTTGTTATTTTTAAGGGCACTTATTGTCCAAGGTAACGCTTTTTTATCCTTATCTTTTAGAAATTCAAAAACAATAACATATCAAGACAAACTTATCAAAAAGCCAAGCTGGGATTTTACATTTTGACTTAGCCACAGCCCCGGAAAACAATGACATGTTTTGATAATTCTTCATAAAATCTACTTTTTGGAGGATTCAGTTTCAAACTCTGAATGTGTTTGCTATGAAACAAAATACATTTAGAACATTTGTTACAACAGATGATCACAATACAAGTACCATTTAAGGGTCGAGAAAGACATTTACTTGGGGATTAAGGGTGAAAGATGGGAATATCTTGTGTATTTTGATGAAATGTACAGAAATGGCCAACTTTAGGGGACTATTTTTCATGAATGAAGGGTTGGACTATTAATATGCACAGGGCGAAAGTGCTTGTATCCATCTGACACACATCTGCGTATTCGCTACGTAAACGTAACACTTTGAAATACACAGTGTACACAGTGAACGTATTTCAGCGTATACAAACATTATGAATACGCAGAAAATATGCCGAAAAGTATTATTGCGTATTATAAAAATCAAGAATACGCACATTTATTCTCTGTATACGTAACGGATACTCAAATTACAGAATACGTTGAATACGCTCCATAGTTTCTTTATTATTCGTAATAACCTCGTAAACACCAGAATACGGATGCGTTTGTTTTGCATATTTATGAAAATAAATACGCTTACATATTCTCTGTTTTCTTTTGTTTTCATTTGTAAAAAGAAAAAGCAATAATACGCCGTGCATATTAAACGTATCCGCAAGAAGAAATTAATATACGTGGGCTGTTTCCAGCGTTTTGAAGCCTTTTTTTGCATTACAATGTACATTATGTGGTTCTGTTTGCTATGTTTAACAAGAGGCTCCCAGGAGCCTTAATCGCTCACCTGAACTACACAGATACATATATATATATATATAGTAGATATTATTGTGCTTGTCCATATGCAATTTAAATTTCTGAAAAATCTTGGTTATTTTTCAAGATATTGGGCTTAATAAGTGCAAAATTTGGCAAAAAGTACGAAAAAGGGCAATAACTCCCACATCAGCAGTCAGATCTTTTCCAAAATTTCAGGACAGGTACATCTTAATATGCTGATCACTTCTGATTCCCATCCAAATTTTGATATCTGTAACCATTTTTGAGATATTAGCAAAAAACTGCAATTTACCCCTATGTTCTATTTTTAGCCATGGCGGCCATATCTTTTGACCAATCAAAAATCTGAACGATAGAATTGTAGCATGTATGCTATTAAACAACTGTGCCAAGTTTGGTTAAAGTTGGATGTATGGTGTTAGACAAGTTAATCTTTGAAATTCAGGGGAAAAGTAATGAAAAATGGTAAATTTTGACGCTTTATTGGCCATAACTCCTAAAATAAACGGTTCTACAGCTTTGACCTAAATACATGAAATGTAGATCTTGATGTGCTTAATCATATGCGATTTGAATTTTTATAATATCTTGTATAGTTTTTAAGATATAAGGCAAAATATGTGCAAAATTTTGAAAAAATCCAGAAAAAGGGCAATAACTCCTACATCGGTTGTTGGATCTTCTTGAAAATTTCTGGGCATGTAGATCTTGAGGTGCTGATCACTTTTACCCTATGCCAGAATTTTGATATCTGTGACCGTTTTTGAGTTATTTGCAAAAACACTGCATTTGACCCCCCTGTTCTATTTTTAGTAACATCAGCCATGTTTTCTTACGAATCAAAAATCCGAACGAGAGTTTTGTACACATAATGCCACTAAACAACTATACCAAGTTTGGTTGCAATTGGACTTATGGTGTCGGACAAGTTAACGTTTGAAAAATTGTTTACAGACGACGACAGACGACGACAGACGCCGACAGACGACAACGACGACGACGACGACGGACGCCAAGTGATGGTAAAAGCTCAAAAAAAAAAAAAAAGAGCTAAAAAATTGGGTATTTAATGAAAAAAGATTTAAGAAATTCCTTGAAAACCTACAATACTGTTTAATTTCTTCACAAAAATTTGCATCCAACCCTTGTTTAATTTATAAATCAAATTTGTATAAGTTTAATCTGGTATTATAAGAATCTTGAATAAGCAGCTGAAAAAAAATACATGTGACGTTTTTCCACACTTTGTTTCCCTGAGCTTTTGACTTTTATCACAGACCATGCAGCAAATAAGAAAATATTTAGAATCGGCATATCCATATGCCGTTACTTAATGTCGATGCTTAATTATAGAATATTCATACGAATTTTATAAACAATGCATTTGTATAAATAAGTCAAAGATATTTTTTAAATAGTTTCACACGTACTAATTTTTCAAATCTTCACGGGTAAAAAATATATATAATAATAAAAGTTGCTTAAGATAGCGGCACATCTTTTTTGTAATAAATTGTAACCTTTTTTCAACGAATTAGAGAAAAAAAGTATTCATCACAAAATAATATAAATTTATTCTACCATAATAATAGCGTATCAACATAATTATACAATGAAGACGTTTATTAACGATAACTTGATTAGTTCTGTTTTAAATTAACACCGTGGTGCGATAAGGATAAATAGATCACTGTACAATTAACACTATGTGGCTGTTATATAATCAAGGACAGATTAAACACTTGTAAAAACTGTACCCAGTGGATAACTTTAAGTCGCAATAATTAATCTATACACTTGGACAAAAGTTAGGGACCACCTGAAAATCAACATTCACCATGAAGGGTTTTGAATTTTATTTGCTTCTATACGACATGTACGAGGAAAAAAAAGTTGAAAATAGTTGGTCCTTAACTTATATATTTAAATGTAAGATAATCAATGTGCATGCAATGAACACAATTTTATTTGAATTGAAATGAAATATTTATAATTTCCAAATGTCCAACCAGCAACAGTTTATCAGCAAAAGTTTTTGAACTGGATGCAAGCACCCCCCCCTCCTCCGTCCAAATGAAAGAAGCTTAAAGTTTATCCTTTATAGATAACTGGATTCTGGGTTCTCTTATTAAATGTAAACCTTATTAAAACCATTTTAGTAGAAAATAAATTTATCAGACTTCTACAGATATAACTGTTTTGTCATTTGAAAACACAAGACATTAGATACATGTATATTCGTTTTGATTTAAAACAAATTCTGTTTAGATTCTACATTCAAAAAAGTGTCAATTACTGATGCTAATGCAACTGCATACCAAATATCACTTGTTTACATAAACCAAACTCAACCAAAACGTTAACATTGGCCAAATCAGTCAGAAATTTCAAAGTCAGTGGACCATGATTGCAGGAGCATATAGATAATGAGTGTGAGTGAGTTGGCGTTTTACGCCCTTTCAATGCTATATAGGTTATTTAAGGCGATGAACATGAAAAGGATGATAAAATGAACATGAAATGATGATGAGAAAGGAAATATGGGGATTGGGTGGGAAAAAAGGAACAGCAAATTTTGAAGAACCAGAGGAAAAGGGGAGCGGTGGTAGGGGGCGGAAAATTTAGCCTATGTGGTGCACTACTTGGCGGTCCACGAAGGGATCATTTACGTGCATGAAGCACGGCACTCTCCACACACGTATAGGTCAGCGATCAGGGTTTCCGTATTATAGACCTGACAACCTGACAACCCCAGCGGACGAGGGCCACCCTATTCAACCACCAAAGGTACACACCTCGGTCGCTTTGTTGGCTGAGCGCTGACCCGATGCAGAACTCCAGGGCCCTTAGTCGCCTCTTACGACAAGCTTCGGGCCTATTCGCCTCCTGGGCCCCGCACGGGGTAGCATATAGATCAAATACACTTGAAATTGATATGCACTGATTCTAATGCAACTGCAAACACATTATCAATGATGTACCATAAAAAATGGAGTAACACTATAGATATATATATATAAATCTGAATACACTTTTCAACTTACAAAGCTTACTGTTTGGCAGGATTTCACGGAGTGAAAAATCCGGGTCATAAAATAGTGAATGTCAGGTGGTCGGGGAAGAAATTTTCATAACAGTTTTCTCAGCCACTTGATATTTTGTATGCAGCCTCACCATAGGGTTTTAAAACGTGAAATTCGATTTCAGGTCTGTTGCTCACCAACTTCCTGTTAAACGAAATCCGGTCAATTTTGACATTTTACAGATTTTCATCAGCATAAATTATCCTATAATTTATTTTTTTCTGTTTCTGTTATTATTATTTTGTATTTGTTACCTTTGTAGTAAAGAACGGCTATAAACAATCAAAAACTATTCCTGTGAAACAAAGAACGACGTGTCTTAAAAAATTAAGAGGAATTAAAATAAAATTTTCGACGAACATTTTGAATATGTCAATTGTATAACAAGTCCAACGATTAGATAAGGTCATAGTTAAGGGACATATTCCGGTAGGGGAGGGGTGGTAAGTACCAATATTTGTATATTCGGATGTGCGGGGCTGCGATGGGTCTACTTTTTCGGTTCTAAAGGTTTACGAATTTTTTTAAATTCATTGAATTTAACAGGAAAGATATATATAAAAGTGCATTTCTGCAGAATTGATACTATGTGGATTCCAAGGAATACCAAGCTAACGGAATTATCTTTATTTTAAAAATTTGGTGAAAATTTGAATAATTTAAATTTTCATATTAATTGTATATGAATGGGTATAAAAATTCAGTCACTCAGGTATATGAATGGATAGAGGGTTTCTAAAACTCCAGCTGCACGTCCGTTTCAGTTTTTATATGAAGTGGGGGGCATCTACATTTCTCTAGAACAAATGGTCAAAAGATACAGAAAATAGTGTTGTGTACAAGCGTTTTGTGCACCTAGAATGAATTTCCGATTTTTACCTGACTTAAACAGTACAAACCTCATAGTGTGTTGACATATACTACGGCCAGTGAATATATTGTTCTACAACAAATTAAATTAAAACACAGTTGAAATGCAGAAGCACACACTCACTTACACCCCCACACCCCTACCAAAAAACAATTTTAAAAAACCTAACAAATAAACGCAAAAACCAAAACATTATTCAACATACAACATAGCATTATTATAGGGCCCTAAATTGAAGATACAGACGCCTTTTAGTTTTCATTTGTTCCGTCCGTCTGTGTCTGTCCGTACATTCGTTCGTCAACAGAGTCTTGCAAAATAAAATAAAAAATAAAAACTGTTAACGGTACTATGTGCAGCATGTCATAATGTGCATATTAATATTTCATGCCCTTCTGTGTGATGTTTTTGGGGGAAAATCTTATTGTTATTTCCATCCACGAAAGAAGGGGGCATATACTGTTCGGGTCTGTTCGTTTGTTGTTGTTTTTAATAAAAACTACAGATTTGGAATATTAGACTTTGTAAACACAAAAACACACTGAACTATTGATAGTTCAGTTCTGAAAATTTCAATAGTTGTTATGCAGCATCGGTCCTGGTGTGCATTTAAATTCCATGTAAATCCCCGTTAAATCATTTTTGAAAACTATTAGAGTTTTTGTCGATGGGGCAATTACAAATGATTTTAATGTCGCCTTTGATTTGCTCAAACGCTTACATAATTTGGATCATCATGGAAGTTCAAAAAATGTATACAAAGAGAAAAACAAAACATTAATAACAAACTGTTTCTTTCACAAGTCATTAGTTGATCCTCGTTTGTTGGATGAAAGCTGTATTCTATGCATTTTTTTATGACCATCGCATACAGATAATAAGATGAATCTCGTTTCGACTTAAGATCACGTTGCTGATTGCTGATCGGTGTCAATATGTGTTTTTGTTTGTTTGTTGTGTGGTTGTTATTGTGATGATTTGATGTCTACCACCTTTTTACAGATAATTTATAGAAATGGCCTCTGTCTATTTACGGAAGTATTATTTAAAAGGGAGTTGCAGGCTCATTTATTCGAAATTCTAAACGAAATATTTAAACAATTTTCCGAAAAAAGGGGTTTCCAACTCCCGGACCCCTTCTGCATCCGTTACTTAAACCACAGACCACTAGAAGCTATCCAAAATCATAAAAATCTTGTAAGGTTGCAGTATGTAACTGGGTCTGAAATCGCACACGCAAAATTGCTGAAAGCGTGATCATATACAATGATATATTTGTTCTCCTTTCCTGCGACGTACTGTTTTTCTAAACAATCAGCTTTAACATAAATTTAAGGAAAGCAGGGTGTAACGAACTCGAATAATTTAAGCCATTTCCGTCTTCGTATACTACGGCGGACAATGTTAATGTAATGACCATAGGGAGTGAAATATAACGGATGAATTATTCGGGTTAGGGTGTATAGTTCCATGGAACGGGTACATCGGAAAACTCTGTGTTCCGCAACTTTCGTTGGCGGGCCATTAAATACAAAAAAAAGTATGTAAGGCAAAGAGCAACATGTACAGATTTAAGGGACCGATCATTTATCTTTTCCTAAAAAAATATTCCGCTGAATCTGAGTCTTGATGAAAAAAATCTGCCAACAGAGGTTAAGAGAAAAAAATCCGAAGAAGGATTTCTGCCATGTATAGATTATGGCCCTGTCACACTATAACGTTTTAGCCAACGTGTGCCGATCGTTCGAATAATTTTCTAAAACGTTGGAACACGTTGGCAGTCGCTGTAAAAAGTTTCAAAAACTATTTCGGTGAACGACCACAAAGCGTCAGACTAACTACCTGCAACGCACGACAAACTTATTCAAAACTTATCTATAGCGTTCGTCCGGCGTACTTGACGTTTGCCTAGCGCATGTGTGACGACTGCAGAACGCATTCATAGCGTTAGCCTAACTTATAATTTTTTCTCTCGGTGGGGAGACCTAGAATTTCAGTTAATTTCTTTAGTATCATTTCGTAATAGCCCAAACAGATCTATTATCTTGCTTAAATGTATCCCTGGATTAATTAATAATTATAGAAATTTAGTTTTGTTATAAAAATCACTGAAAATGTTGGTTTTCATCGTTCTGGTAATATGAATGTATACATATTCTAAAGCCGTTTTTTTAACCAAAAGTGATGATTTTTGCACTCAGTCTAAAAGAATAAAATATAGTGTAGATTTTATATTGTGATATGTCAAAAATATACAGAGAGGAATGCATGCGCTTGTCAACAAACTCTCAAAATCTCAAATGAGTATATACATGTAAGAAATACCGGTCTGTAGATGACTAATCCTTAATGATCACAGACAGCACGACGGATGTCCTTAATAGAGAAAAACGCGTGTGCTTATTGAATATTTAAAATACACATGATTTCAAATGAATATTGAAATTAGACTGTCGTTACTCGTTGTATTTTGTGTATTTTTCTACCAAAAAAAAATATCATCGAAAACACGACAGGTGTATTACAATTTGCAAGAATTACTTTCAATTCCAGACCATCTTTACTCGAATGATCCAAGCCCTATCCGTCTTCGCATACTTCGACGGGTTAGTGTAGCGACTGTACAGAGCGAAATATAACGACTGTATTATTCGGGTTAAGACCATCTAAGTTATACTTGTTATATTCATGATTTGTTTTGGCTTTGTTCATTGTTTTTAGTAAAAAGATTTTTTTTTTCAGATTTGAATTAGTATTTGAAGCTTTTGAAATTGGCTCACCCCCTTGTAATTCAATCTAACTTATAAAATTCTGGGGTTGATACGCTACTCGGTCGTTACAATGACGCTCTGTGCGCTCTGTACACGTTTTAAACACGTTGAATAGGTTTCTTCGTCGTTAGACTGACGCTAGACGTGCGCTGCATTATCGCTAGACATGTTAGTTTCCATTAAGCTTAGCGTTCGTCAAACCCATTTCAACGTGCGCACAACGACCACATAGCGTACGTCAGCGTGTGTATAACGTCCTTCTAACTTATGCCTAGCGTTTGAATAATTTATTTCTAACACGTTTGCGAACGTCGGAAATTTTAAGCAGGTTGAAAAATTTGCGACGCACTCGGCGATCACCAACGCACGCTGACGTTCGCTAACGTGTTTGTAGCGTGTTCATAACGTGTACAAAACTTACGCAACGCACACCAGCGTGTTGAAAATATATTTTAAAACGTCGGCACACGTTGGCTAAAACGTTATAGTGTGACAGGGCCATAATGTAATTAATACATGTAGTAAAGTTAAGGTATATGATCGGTTCCTTAAATTTGACTTTTTTGGTTCTTTGATTGTATATGCTGTTGTCGGACCATTCCTTTTAAATGTTTGACTACAGCTAATTATGGAGCCCTTCCTATCTTAATTTAAATAATGGTATTGTAGTTTTAATAAAATTATGAAATCATTTTAATTATTCTCTATAAACCATTTGTTTCCCTTTGTCATGCTTGTGTGTGCATACATTTTCATTTATTTTATTATTTACATCTCGATATTTTTGGTAGGTCTTGAATCGCAAATCATGTAAAATATAATATCTCCAGTCTGGAAAATTAAACAATAAACAATTGACAATGGATTGGCACCCTGCGTTTCCTTCTATACATTGTGTTACCATGCTAATTGAATTCAATTTTCATAGTAGTTCTAAACAGACATGAATATTTTCTCTCGACCAATAGATTTCATTGCCTTAATTAAATTATGTTAAGGCATTAAACCGACTGTTCTATTCTGTCATTAGACATATTGATGTGTTAGTGAATGGATGTATCTATACTTTTCTGGCAAAATAGCGACACAGGAATATAAAACAGTCATGACGGTTCTGCGTTATATAAAACGGTATCTACGAAGAACCTTCCATGAAAAGGAAAAGGATAACATTCGGATACTGTTAAAGGACTAGTGTTATAAAGAAAAATAAAGTAACAGTTGAATGAAAAATGTTGTCAAATAAAAGCGTCCTTACGTCTGTGTCGCGGTTGATTTTTTTTAAAGATATCTTTACAGGACTATAATAAATTATAAAAAAAAATGACCTAAGCACTGATTACTAGTACTAAACAACAATTAAGAAAATGCATAATTTTTTATCCATTACATGTCCCCCACCGGCCACATTATACAGCCCCGAAAAACAATAATACAGTGAAAAAATATATATATCATATAAGAGCTAGAATACAAATGTTCGTACCAAGCGTATTTTTAACCTGAATATTTTATTCTGAAAACGCATGCGTATTCTAGCTGATACACACAAAAAAAATACAAGCTTAAACGCAACAACGTATTCGTAGTTTTGTTTTTGAAAGTATACATTGAAAATGTCCTTGCGTATTCAAATTATACAATCGTTTTAATAAAGTGAATATGCAATGCGTATTCGTGAGTTTACACACGACGTTGTTTCCAAATGTACCTTTATTTGCGTATTTCCTGTAATTTTGAAGAATACTGCATTTCCACTTTTTGCGTAAACATATCGTATTCGGTTGTTACGTTTACGTTGTGAACACATGAGCGTATTCTATGCGTTTTCAACTAAATACGCAAGCGTAAACAAAGGGTATACAACTAGGATTCAATTGAATACGCATAGAATACGCAAATAATTTGTTAACGGATACACGCACTTTCGCCCTGTGATGGAATATCTTTCCAAAAGACTGTTATATGGTCTGTACAAAAACATATTTGTAACTTTGCTTTTGGTCATCCCTTACATGTTACAACATTACAAAAATGGAGATTTGGCCATTTTACCACATGGCTAATATGGGCTTCCGGGGCCTAATAGTGGCATCTTTTTGAAATAATTAAAAGATGTACAGAACAGCAGACTTTATAGGCCAAATGTATATAACTTGTTCTATATGAACAAATAATATTGTAAAAATCAAACAAAAGAGCACTTTTTACTTGGTGGTCTAATATAGCCCCCAGAGCCTTTTTTACAAAAAAGTCTCTAGTCACCTTAAAATGACCTAAATGTGAAAAAAAATATGAACCAGGAAAATTGATTTATTTGTAAAATTCGACCATTTTCTGCACAATAAAACATTTTGTATGGTATATCCCGACCAAAGAAAATGTTAGTTTTTGCTTGAGGACAAGGGACTATTTCGCCAAATGGCCCTGGGAGCCATATTTGACCACCAAGTTGAAAGTGCTCTTTTGTTTGATTTCTACAATATTATTTGTTTATATAGAACAAGTTATATACATTTAGCCTATAAGGTCTGCTGTTCTGTACATATTTTAATTATTTCAAAAAGATGCCACTATCAGGCCCCGGAAGCCCATTTTAGCCATGTGGTAAAATGGCCAAATCTCCATTTTTGTAATGCTGTAACATGTAAGGGATGACCGAAAGCAAAGTTACAAATATGTTTTTGTATATACCATATAACAGTCTTTTGGAAAGATATTCCATATTAATAGTCCAACCCTTCATTCATGAAAAATAGTCCCCTAAAGTTGGCCATTTCTGTACATTTCATCAAAATACACAAGATATTCCCATCTTTCACCCTTAATCCCCAAGTATATGTCTTTCTCGACCCTTAAATGGTACTTGTATTGTGATCATCTGTTGTAACAAATGTTCTAAATGTATTTTGTTTCATAGCAAACACATTCAGAGTTTGAAACTGAATCCTCCAAAAAGTAGATTTTATGGAGAATTATCAAAACATGTCATTGTTTTCCGGGGCTGTGGCTAAGTCAAAATGTAAAATCCCAGCTTGGCTTTTTGATAAGTTTGTCTTGATATGTTATTGTTTTTGAATTTCTAAAAGATAAGGATAAAAAAGCGTTACCTTGGACAATAAGTGCCCTTAAAAATAACAAATTTTAGCATTTTTGAACAGTCTGGAATACTGCCCAAGTCCTACCTAAAGATACAAGAGGAACCAAAATTATGAATTACGAAAATTGCACTGTATTTAAAAGACAAAACATCACTATTTCAAAAAATATTGTTACAATTGTCATTTAATATACGTAAACTAAAAAAATCACTATGAAAAAGTCTTATTTTCATAAAAAAAAGTATTGAAATCACTGAAAAATCAGATGAATGCTATATATAGCTATTAAGGCCTGTAGGGCGGCCATCTTTGATTTTTCAAAGGAAAAAATTTGCCTGAATAAGTCTTATAGGATGGTCTTTCAGTTGTACTATACCTTTTACAAAAATGAAAACATTGCTATTGGACGATTTTGCATGGTTTTCTCATGAACAGGCTCTTAATTGACATACTTGGCCCTTCTCGACCCCTATTTTTTTTTTTAAACTATAAGAATTATTGCAAATCTGATTGAAAAATGCAGGCAGGGATTTTCACTGCTGAAGAATTCCAATGAAAAAAAGATTTTGAAAATCGAAATAAAAAGTTGATTTTATGGGCGTGGCATGACTTTGGCGCCCTGTAGCATTGTAAAAGTGCAATATATTTTAAAACCATTGACCTTATTAGTTGACAGAATACAATGAGCAATTCAACAAAAAAGAATTTTCAAAATCGAATGAACTAGAAAAACTGTGAGCCGCAGCTCACAAATAAATACCCCCCACCCCCCAAAAAAATTAATCAGATAAAATTTAGAGGGGTTTAGGAGGACAAAAATCATTCTGATCAAATTTTAAATTAGTAGGTGCACATCTACATTATGTCACAAAGATTGTGTGTAGGTTTCATGAAAATCCATCAAGGGGTTTAGGAGATGGGTACCCCCATGTAGTCGAATGGCTGTATTGCTATGGGAAACCCCAAATCATTCTGATCAAACTTTCAAATAGTAGGTGCACATCTATATTGTTACAAAGACTGTGTAAAAGTTTCATGACAATCCATCAAGGGGTTTAGGAGGAGTTGTGGATAAGAGATGGGTACCCCCATGTAGTCGAATGGCTAAGTCCATATTTTGCTATGGGAAACCCCAAAAATCATTCTGATCAAATTTTAAAATAGTAGGTGCACATCTACATTATGTCACAAAGATTGTGTGTAAGTTTCATGGAAATCCATCAAGGGGTTTAGGAGGAGTTGCAGATAAGAGATGGGTACCCCCATGTAGTCAAATGGCTAAGTCCATGTTTTGCTATGGAAAACCCCAAAAACCATTCTGATCAAACTTTCAAATAGTAGGTGCACATCTATATTATGTTACAAAGATTGTGTAAAAGTTTCATGACAATCCATCAAGGGGTTTAGGAGGATTTGGGGATAAGAGATGGGTACCCCCATGTAGTCAATGGCTAAGTCCATGTTTTGGTATAGGAAACCCCAAAAATCTTTCTGATCAAATTTTAAATTAGTAGGTGCACATCTACATTATGTCACAAAGATTGTGTGTAAGTTTCATGGAAATCCATAAAGGGGTTTAGGAGGAGTTGCGGATAAGAGATGGGTACCCCCATGTAGTCAAATGGCTAAGTCCATGTTTTGCTATGGGAAACCCCAAAAACCATTCTGATCAAATTTTAAAATAGTAGGTGCACATCTACATTATGTCACAACAATTGTGTGTAAGTTTCATGAAAATCCATCAAGGGGTTTAGGAGGAGTTGCAGATAAGAGATGGGTACCCCCATGTAGTCGAATGGCTAAGTCCATGTTTTGCTATGGGAAACTCCAAAAATCACTCTGATCAAATTTTAAAATAGTAGGTGCACATTTACATTATGTCAAAAAGATTGTGTGTAAGTATCATGAAAATCCACCAAGGGGTTTAGGAGGAGTTGTGGATAAGAGATGGGTACCCTGAAGTGTAACGGAAGGACGGACGGAAGGACACCCCTATCACTATATACCCCCCACTTTTGAAGTGGGGGTATAATAATAAACATAATAAACATTCTACAACAGTTTTGTCAATACACCTGTTTTAGCCCCCTTTTGGCCCTTTTTTCTAAGACAGAAAGGAACACAAACCCCAAATACAGTACCAACCTTCCTTTAGTGGATATTACTATCATAGCATCACAAACCTGTTGTGTTTTGTGTAACTACCGAACCCAAAGACTGCAATGGAAGAGGGAGGTTTGGCGCACCTTAAAACCTGGTTTAACCCACCATTTCTTTTGAAATGCCTGTATCAAGTCAGGACCATTGCGGTCTTCAATTTTCCGGAATGTCATCCTTGTTTTGTCTAGAGTTATGGACATTTGAGATTGATTCTCAAAGTTCGGTAATTTTGTTGTTACCTTTATTTCTCAAAAATGGTTAGGGATATTGAAAATTTGATTGAAAAACACAGGCAGGGATTTTCACAAGGATTCCAATGAAAAAAGTTTCAAAATCGGACCACAAATAAAAAAGTTGATTTTCGGGGTGTGGCTCCTTTTTGACTCCCTGTAGCAGTGTAAAGAGGCAATATATATAACAAGAGGCTCCCAGGAGCCTGAATCACTCAACTGGTCTTCAAGATGTCAACCCTATGAAGAACTTTGTAGAGCTGTTTGTTGAACACTTTTAAAAGCAAGCAACAGCTTTTCTCTTTCAGCAATAGTTTTCATTCTGTAGGCCAAAAACATGCAAAATGTTATTTTAAGGGCCGTCTGCCACTCTGAACACTTTGACTCTATAGAGACTTTTGTTAAGATCTGAATGAACTGAACATTTAAGCAAGCAACCACTTTTCTTTATCTGCTTTAGTTTTCATTATTTAAGCCAAAAGGCATGAAAACATTATCATTTAGGGGCTGTAATCCCTATAAGGGGTCATCTGACAACTTCAACACTATGGAGACTTTTGTAGAGCTAAATGAGCTGAATATTTAGGCAAGCAACAGCTTTTCTCTATCTGCAAAAGTTTTCATTCTAAAGGCCAAACACACTATTTTTTGCCTTTAAGGGACTGTAACCTCTATAAGGGGTCATCTGAAAACTTCGACCCTATGATACCCCGCCACGTAATAATAATATCAAAAGTTCATAAAATTTGATTTCAAAGTGGCCTATCTCGAAAACTGTTTTTCAGATCATGCTGGAAATTGAACTTGACCTGTATTTTATTGTATTAAATAGCTGTACAAAATATCATTTGAATCCCATGACCCGTTTGCAAGTTATTGGTCGGAAACTCAAAATTTAATATTAGATTTTTCAAAGTGGCCTATCTCGAAAACTATTTGTTAAATCATGCTGGAAATAGAACTTAACCTGTATTTTATTGTACTTAACAGCTGTGCAAAATATCATTCAAATCGTTTGACGCGTTTTCAAGTTATTGGTCAGAAACCTTCTGGGGACGGACGGACGGACAGACCCAAAACTATATGCCCCCCCCCCAACTTTGTTGGCAGGGCATAAAAAATGTGGAAAACTGAGGTATGACAGACAGACAGACGGACGGACAGTGCTCAAACCTATAATCCCCTTCGCCTTTTGCCAGTAGGGAACTAATAAAGAAACATGCAGGTCCGGTATTAACAGAAGTCAGGTAATCACGTGATTTTTTACTTCCTGGCCAGCTGCAAAGAGAGATCTCCTATAGTACATAAGACAGGTAAATATTTATTCCCATTTGACTTAACAATTGATGCAAGAAATATTAGGTCTAAACAGTTGCAAAATTTACAAGGATTGAGCTCTCAGGTCTGCCAAATCAGGAAATCTTCAATAGGACCATGTAGTTACTACACTGCAGCAAGTGTCTCTTACACTTCACAGTTTAAAACAACTCATGAAATTCTATGAAAACATTCAAATTTCCATCCACTTTTTCCAAGATTTCCAAAACTTGTGACCTTCGCTCTTGACAATCAATGAGTCATCCTTTCTTTCAAAGCTAAAATGAGTGTAAGTTCATGAACATTTGTAGAGGCATTCAAAGTTAATGCTTTAGAAAAAAAATGAGCATTAATTTTCCTATCGTTTGAAAACTAAATTGTGATCTAGACCTTTAAAGTGTTGACTCAAAATTCAACAGATTTCATTATCAACAAGGAGCTCACTCAGTATACCCCTGCTACCCCAAAATGAACTATGTCGGTAAACAGGAAGTAGCTATCATACAGACCTCATTTCGATACTCGCAATAAAGGACCTCATACCTCACTCATATACCAAATTTCAAGTCACTGTGATATGTAGTTGATGAGAAAAATGTAAAAAAATAAAATCAACAATTGACTAGTAATGTTGAAAATTGACTATGTTGGTAAACAGGAAGTAGATATCCAACTGACCTAATTTCAGTACTCACCATAAAGGACCTCATACTGAACTCATATACCGAATGTCAAGTCACTGTGATAATATGTAGTTGCTGAGAAAAATGTTACGGAAATTTTCAACAATTGACTAGTAATGTTGAAAATTAACTTAGTCAATAAACAGGAAGTAGATATCCGACAGACCTAATTTCAGTACTCTTGATAAAGGACCTCACTTTTAACTCATATACCAATTATCAAGTCACTCTGATATGAAGTTGCTGAGAAAACTGTTATGAAAGTTATGTTGTGGACGGATGAAAGGAAGGACGGACAGAGGTAAACCATTATACCCCCTCTTCTTTGAAGCGGGGGTATAATAATTGTAACACCTCATGAAATTTTAAGATGTTCAAAATAGTACAACTAAGAAACCAAGTATTTCAGATGATGGCCAGATTGACAATACCCAAAGTCTATAAAACATAGAGGACATATACTCCAATAATTTGACAATTTCTACATGTACATTTTAATACAAACCTTATATTTTAAACAATCATTCAAAGCTTCTGAAATTGACTTGGTAAACCTCAATTTTACTGGACCATCTGGTATTGATATCTGTAACACTTTATTCCAAGCCTATTACAAGTAAAAACAAAATTTTCTGCAATATTAAAAATTGTCAAAAAACATATATATATATATATATATGTATTAAGGACATTTACAAGGTGCTAATTTCCATATTTAGTTTTACACTCACTACCCTTTTTGTGACCCAAATAATTCTGTTACAGTGAGTGAGTGATAAATTCTACTTTTGATGTCTCTGGAATGACATTCCCATACTAAATTTTAATTCAGCAGAGAAAAGACATTTTCTAGCATTTTTTTTTAATTTTCATCTTGTTTTAACATGCATATTCACTTACATGTATGTTTCAAACTTATGAAAAACTTTTAATCCAACAAAAATACATTATGTCACAAAGATTGTTTTCAAGATTCATAAAACTAGAGGCTCCCAGGAGCCTGAATCGCTCACCTTGACAAGTTGTATTCGATGGTACTTATAAGCTGGATAATGTTTAACAAAGGACTGCTACTCTATGAAATGATCAATTTCAATGTTCTTAGGGAAACAACTCCTATCAAAAAAGTCTTAGAGCTTTGACCCCATTACATAATTTTAAGATCTTTATGTGCTTACCCATATGCAACTTAATTTTTTCAAATATCTTGTATAGTTTTCAAGATAGTTGTCTAAAAAGAGCAAAATTAAAAAAAAAAACAAGAAAAAAAGCAATAATTCCAACAACCATTGTCAGATCTTCTTCAAAAATTAAGGGCAGGTAGATCTTGATAAGCTGATCACTATTTCCCAATCAGAATTTTAATATCTGTTACCATTTTTGAGCAGTTTTTAAAAAAAGTGCAAAATTTCGAGAAAAAAAATCAAGAAAATGGGCAATAACTCCTTCAACCATTGTTGGATCTTCTTTGAAATTTTAGGGCAGGTAGATCTGGATGTGCTGATAACTTTGACACTTAGTCTGCCAGAATTAGATATCTCTTACAGTTTTGGAGTAATTTACCATTATGTTCTATTTTTAGCCATGGCGGCCATGTTTTTTGTCAAATCAAAATTTGGAACTATAATTTTGTAGAGGACATACTACAGAATAACCCTAACAAGTTTCATTACATTTAGCTAAGCGGTTTCAGAGAAGATTTTGAAAAGTTGAATGACGGACGACAGACTGACCACAGTCGACAGGTGGCAGCAAAAGCTTACATTGCCTTATGCAAGATGAGCTAAAAAACATTGAAAGTTTTGGGAGAAAGGAGTAGAGCCACGAAGGCCCCAAAATGGCCCAAAAATTCAACTTTGATATATCTGCTTGTAGTTGCTACATTAATGTTCATTAGACTTTATATTTTATGACGTGCAATATTTTTTCCTTCAATTATTTATCAAAAAGGAGAGCAGTGAGGTAAAAAATAGACTATTTTTGTGAAAAAGAACAATTTGTGACAGTTTTCCTTGATTTTCATGTATAAATCGATGAATATGAAATGGGCCACACCTGTCGACCAAAATCATTTTGTGATAGAAATGTGTATTATGATATTATAAATTCATTATCAAAAAATTACGATGGTCGAGGAATGTGGCCAATACTAATTTTGACGAAATATGCAGTGAAACCAGTGAAAATGTGTGAAAAAATAGGAAATTTCAAATTTATGGCATGTTCAAAGTCTCAATGCTAAAGCTGTGGTGTAAATATTTTGCTAAATCTTACATATATGAAAAGTTTGTTCATACCTTAACATATTTTAGTTACATTTTTGACAAGTTAAAGTAGTTGAAAAATTAGTGAAAATACCGGGCCAATTTAGGGCCTTCGTGGCTCTACTCCTTTTAGATAAGTGATGGTTACCGTTTTCATCTAAAGGCTAAGTTCATATTTTGCAATAGGAAACCCAAAAAATCTATACTACTAAAATAACGAAACGTTTTTTGTTAGCCGGGTTGCAGCCTAAACAACAAATGCTACGACTAAGCTTCATATATCAAAAATAGGGGATGGTTGTGCCCTTTAAAAATTTCATTAACACATATGCAATTATGTCTGCAGTTTGCTAATTAACCTAATTAATTGATCCGGAAACGGTATAGCCATCATTGTTCCGGAATTACACTCCAGCGGTCATACTAAAAAGCGATAGGAAGTGTCCGAGCGGGCATTTTGCGCCTGAGACTTATCGTGCCACTGGACATTTTTTTTAATTTACAGGTGGGGTAACACACAATAATTAAGGAATGACTTTAATAGTTGGCCATTTAATACGGGTATAAAATGGGTAGGGTCGTTTTACGCTTAATAAAGCACGAAGCGCTTTATGTAGAGCGTAAAACGACCCTACCCATTTTATATCCCTATAAAATGACCAACTATTAAAGTCATTCCTTATGATTTAATTTCGTAAGATTTTTATTAACTATCAAATATTCAACAACAAAAAATCATAGGGACTATTTGGAAAATGCCGTGGCGGATGAAGATGTTAGTGACGTCACAGGACCAAACCATATTATACAAAATAACATTGTTTGGTCCAACCAATCAAATTGAGCGTTACATACCAAATTAAATTATAAGATTATAATAGAAACTAATGAGATGTGGAATAGGTACGCGACACAACTCACATAACAAGCGGTAATTTAGAAAAACCACAATGAAAACTGACAGTTACCAAAAACTTATTAGCGTTAAAAAATACCGTAAAACCTTTAATTTGCGATTAGCACAACCATGTAAGGTCACGCAAATGCAATGTTTTATTGTGTAATATTTTGTAAAGCAACCAACGATTGATTTTCCCGCGAATTCGCGGGTTTTTCCTAGTTAATTCTAAAATAGAAGGTACACATCAACATTTTTATTTTTAGTGTTTGCCAGCTATAAGGCAACAACAATTATTTTAATGATTAAGGAACCATAATTCTTAGGAGAGTTAATTAAAAAACTTTGATTCAAGTAGTTTAAAGTTTTTTTTCTCTATCTTTTACCGTTTTCAATGTATTAGATAAAGAAAGGCCTTGACTTTCTAAGGGGAATGACTTCTAAAATGAACGATCCTACAACTTTGACCCTGTTATATATATTTTTTTCTTGATGTGCTTACAAATTGAAACAAGATGCAATTTAATTTTTAAAATATCTCAATATAGATTTCAAGACATTAAACTTGATAAGTGAAAATTCAGGAAAAAATTATGAAAAGGGGCATAAAATCTGACATGGGTTGTTGGATCTTATAAAACTTTCAGGGCATATAGTTCTTGGAATCCTGAACACTTTCATCTTCATCAGAACTTTAAGAATTGTGACCATTTTAGAGTTATTAGCAAACAAGAAACTCTCAGGTGCTTGAATCGCTCACCTTGTCTTAAAGCTATAAAGGTCTCTTCTATTACATGTATTAGCTATTACCTGTAAAAAAAATCTTCTGACAAGTTCGACCCTATAGAGAATTTTGAAGAGCTTAAAAAGCTGAAGGTTTAAGCAAAATATACAGCTTTTCTCAATCTGCAAAACGTTTTACTCTTCAGGTATAAACTTGAAAAACTCTATTTTTTACCTTCAAAGGACAATCACTCATATAAAGGGGTTAGACTGAAACTTTTGTGGAGCTTAATGAGCTGATCATGTTTAATCAAGCAGCAGCATTTTTTTATCTGCAAAAGTATTTATTCTTTAGGACAAAAACCTGAAAAAACCTATTTTACACCTTAAAGGGATCAAAACCCCTATATTATAGGGTCATCTGACAAGTTCCACTGTATAGCTCAATAAGCAAAAGGTTTATGCAAGCAACAGCTTTTCTCTATCTGCATTAGCTTTCATTCTAGAGGCCAAAAACATTAAAAAATTGTATTTTTCATCTTGAAAGGGCCATAACCCCTTCAAAGGGTCATCTGACAACTTCAACCCAATAGGGACATTTGTAGAGCTTTTGATGCTGAAGAAGGAGGGTTCCATCAAATTTTCTCTATCTCTTGATCAATTTTGATTTATAAGCCAACAACTGTGGTCTGACCCCCTACCAAGTCCTACAGTATAGTGGGTATATATTTTAGTGGGGTGGAAATTTTTCCTCATTGTCAAATATTGGTATTCCATAACATTGTGTAAATAAAAAGTTATAGCTTATAAAATAAAGAAAGAATGTGTCCATGGGACACGGATTCCCCCGCTGGCCCCAAACAGGAAGTAGATTTCTGACAGGTCTGAATATCGCTTAAAATATACAGTTTATCATACTGATCCATCCTACCAAGTTTCAAAAGATTCTGGTATACAGTTCCTGAGAAAAGCTTGACTGAAATTTTCATATCATGTTCACATACTTCAAAATTTGCCTAAGTCCCAAACAGGAAGTAGATGTCCGACAGGTCTCAAAATTGCTTAGGACGTATAGTTTGTGATACTGAACCATCCTACCAAGTTTCAAATCATTCTCATGTAAGGTTCCTGAGAAAAGCTTGACGGAAATTTTCATATCATGTTCACATACTTCAAAGTTGGCCTATGTCCCAAACAGGAAGTAGATGTCTGACAGGTCTCAAAATTGGTTAGGACGTATAGTTTGTCATACTGAACCATCCTACCAAGTTTCAAATCATTCTCATGTACGGTTCCTGTGAAAAGCTTGACGAAAATTTTTTGAGTCATGTTTACACATTTTCACATCAGCCTAAGTCAAACAGGAAGTAGATGTCCGTTAGGTCTGAAAATCGCTTAGGACGTATAGTTTGTCATACTTAACCATCCTACCAAGTTTCAAATCATTATTGTGTACGGTTCCTGAGAAAAGCTTGTTGAAAATTTTCATAGTCATGGTCACATATTTTCACATTTGCCTAAGTCCCAAACAGGAAGTAGATGTCTGATAGGTCTGCAAATTGCTTAGGACGTACAGTTCGTCATATTGAACAACCCTACCAAGTTTCAAATTATTCTCCTGTACGGTTCCTGAGAAAAGCTTGACAGAAATTTTCAAAGTCATGTTCACATATTTTCACATTGGCCTAAGTCCCAAACAGGAAGTAGATGTCCGACAGGTCTCAAAATTGCTTAGGACATACAATTTGTCATACTGAACAATCCTACTAAGTGTCAAATCATTCTCATGTATGGTTCCTGAGAAAAGCTTGACGGAAATTTTCATAGTCATGTTCAGCTATTTTCACATTTGACTAAGTCCCAAACAGGAAGTAGATGTCTGACAGGTCTCAAAATCGCTTAGGACATATTGTTTGTCATACCGAACAATCCTACCAAGTTTCAAATCAATCTCATGTACGGTTCTTGAGAAAAGCTTAACGGAAATTCGTACGGACGTACGTACGGACGGACAGACATGATTAAAACTTAATGCCCCCCGACATGTCCTCACGGGGGCATAAAAATTAATGTCCTGTAACGCCGAATCTGTAATCTGTAGATAACTTAGCGCAGATTGTTTTCTTGTGAACATTTTACTGATAGATAAATCAGCTAGAAGTTATTTAATTAAAACTGCAAACTAACATAACATTACTAACATTCATCTGTTTTACCTGTGTTTATTAAAGATCAGAGGCCTGATTGTGATCTAATTGTCAAATTGACACCTCATTCAACGGGTACGTCTTAACATCATACAGGAATTGTGCAGTAAGAACATGATGCTTTTTGCTTTGCTTTGCTTAAGGAGAAAAAATATGTACCTTTAGACAAGCTATCAAATCTGAGTCTTTTAAATTATAAAACTTCTGTTTCAGCCAGTTTACAACAACTGCAAAAGTATGCTGTTCCTTTTCAATAAGCTGGTCTTTTTCTCCTAGTGTAGGTTTCTGTTCATATAGTACATCTAAAGAAACCATTAAAGCTTCTAAAGCCAGCGTCAATAAATTATCAGTCAACTTGTTGTCAACTGTTGAATGCATGTTGCGAAGTAAGTCCACTGAAATCCTAAAGGACCTTTCGGCACAAAACTCCTTCTCTGAAGACCTGAAAAAAATCTTATTAACTCTAAAATAAAGCAAAAATTTCTTGTCTTGTTGAAAAAAGGCTTTCTTTAATGCAGCATGATATAACCACAACATATTGAACCCTGTATATTGGGGGCCCAATTTTGATTGTCATTTGCATTGGATCCCCTACTGAAAATGTTCATTGGGATCACAGTAGGATCCAAAATGGGATTCCAATGGGATTTCCAGTGAGATTCTAGTGGGATTACAGTGGAGAAATTTGTTGGGATTTTCTCTGGGATTTCAGTGATATCCCACTGGGATTCCAGATTATTTGTGGTTGAAATTCCATTGGAATCCCATTGGGAAATTGGTATCCCAGATGGGATTCCAGTGGGATTTCCAGTGGAGAAATTTGTCAGGATTTTCTCTGGGATTTTAGTGACATCCCACTGGGATTCCAGTGGAATTCAAAATTATTTGTAGTTCCAAATTCCATTGGAATCCCATTTGGTAAATTTATATCCCACTGGCCTTTCCCCTTACCAAACTTGAATGGGTTCCATAAGTGGTTCTCCTAAGTATTCGAATACTTAATATTTTGTGGTATTTTAGTCTTCAAATACTATTATTTTCTTAGTGGCATATGCATACCATTAGTTTCATCGACCTATGTCCCGCTCTGCTTTACAGGCGAGACAAAAATTGTTCATAAACATTTTAATTGAAATAAAAGTCAAAAAGTTATTTTATACTACTTACATATCGTTTGCACCATTTAAAAAATGCTGAACTACTGCATTCAAACACTCCATAAAAGCCTGAAAAAAAAATTTTGACAGTAACAGATACATAACTTATAAATATTCTTAACAATAATTTAGACCAAACATTTATCAGTAATCATTACATTTTTTATGTTATCGCTGATACATTGTAAACTTCATATCATTAAAAGGTCTTTATCACCTTATTTTTCCGGCCAGTAGGTGACGTATTTATATCAGCCCACCAAGGAGTAACACTAAGTCCAGTTAAATATACCCCCAATAAACCACTCAGAAAACAGAAAGTAGATAACAAACTGTTCTGGAAAGAGAATGATCATTACACCTTATCATCTTAAAGCTCACAGTGCACCAAATTTAAAATCAATTCCTACTGGGGCATATGCATACCAAGTTTCATCAACCTAAAACTTATAGTTCTTGAGATATGGAGGTGCTCGCAAAACTTTTCCATTGCTAATTATATGTTTTGAAAATTGCATATGCCCCAGCAGTAGCTTAGCACAGTTACATCCTCATCTTTTGACCTTGACCTTGATTTTCCGGTTGAGTGACCTTGATTATTTTAATTGCATATATTTGCAAGTGTGCTGAGCTCCTACTACTGGGGCATACCCATACCAAGTTTCATCAACCTAGGACCTATAGTTCTTGAGATATGGGGTTGCTCGCAAAACTTTTCCATTGCTATTATATGAATTGAAAATTGTCAAAGTCACTCAACCGAAAAATCAAGGTCAAGGTCAAAACATTGGGATGCAACTGTGCTAAGCTACTACTGGGGCATATGCATACCAAGTTTCATCAACCCAGGACCTATAGTTCTTGAGATATGGAGTTGCTCACAAAACTTTTCGATTGCTATTTTATGTATTGAAAATTGTCAAAGTCACTCAACCAGAAAATCAAGGTCAAGGTCAAAAGATGGGGATGAAACTGCTTAACTACTACTGGGGCAGATGCATACAAAGTTTCATCAACCCAGGACCTATAGTTCTTGAGATATGGAGGTGCTCATCAACTTTTCCAAAAAGTTAACGCCGCCGTCGCCGCCGGTAAAGTAATACCTATGTCCCGCTCTGCTTCGCAGGCAAGACAAAAATTGCTTTTTTGGCCCCTTTAGGGCCCTTAGTTTCTAAACGAAAAAAGGGGGGACACCCAAAATCAACCCAACCCTTCCTTTTATGGTAAGTAACATTACTGTAAAGTTTCATAGCATTTGGTTAACCAGAACAAAAGTTATTGTGGAAAAAAATTTAAAAGTCGCTTTTTTGGCCCCCTTTGGGCCTTTAATTTCTAAACGAAAAGAAAGGAGACAACCAAAATCAGCCAAACCCTTCCTTTTATGATAAGTAACATTACTGTAAAGTTTCATAGCATTTGGTCACCCAGAACAAAAGTTGTTGTGGAAAAAAATTAAAAAGTCGCTTTTTTGGCCCTTTTTGGGCCCCTAATTTCTAAACGAAATTATAAAATGACTCCAAAAGGGAAGGTGCACATCTTCAATATATCTGTAATCACTGTGTAAAATTTCAGAAAGATCTTGTGTTTGGTTTTTGAGATTCAGATTACACAAGACAGGCAACCCAGAGCGGGACAGACGGACAGACAGACGGACGGACGGAGTAACCCGACTACTAGACCTGCTTTCGCCTTTGGCGACACAGGTAAAAAGTTACAATTTTGGCCCCTTTTGGTCCCAAATAACATAACAGTAAAACAAGAGTCTCTCAGGAGCCTGAATCGCTCACCTGGCCTTGATGTCAACCCTATGAAGACTTTTGTGTAGCTAAATAAGCTGAATGTTTAAGCAAGAAAAAGTTTTTCTCTATCTGCAATAGTTTTCATTCTACATAAGCAAACAAGAGGCTCCCAGGAGCCTAAATCGCTCACCTGGTCTTGATGTCAACCCTATATTTTGTAGAGCTAATTGAGCTGAACATTTAAGCAAGCAACAGTTTTTTCTTTATCTACTATAGTTTTCATTCTATAGGCCAAAAACACGAAAAACCGATATTTTAGGGGCCGTAACCCCTATAAGGGGTCATCTGACAACTTCAAACCTATGGAGACTTTTGTAGAGCTTTATGCGCTGAACATTTAAGCAAGCAACAGCTTTTCTCTATCTGCTATAGTTTTTATTCTAAAGGCCAAAAACAAGAAAAAGGTTATTTTAGGGGCTGTAACCCCTATTAAGGGTCATCTGACAACTTCAATCCTATGGAGACTTTTGTAGAGCTAAATAAACTGAACGTTTAAGCAAGCAACAGCTTTTCTCTATCTGCTATAGTTTTCATTCTAAAGGCCAAAAACATGAACAAGAGGCTCCCAGGAGCCTGAATCGCTCACCTGACATATGTGCCTGAAGTAAAGGTTATTAGGCAAAATCTATTTGACATTGGGTCATTAGATTAATAAGGGGGTCATCTGACAATATGGTGGATCTTAAGGTGCTGATCACTTATGTTCTCAATCAAAATCTAAAAATCTGTCACCCTTTTTGAGTTATTTTCAAAAAAATGCAGTTTAACCTAATGTTCTATTTTTAGCCACAGCTGCCATGTTTTACAACTAATCAAAAATCCCCAGGTCAGATCTATACACCTAATGCTAATAAACAATAATACCAAGTTTGGTTCCGATTGGATTTAAAGTGTCAGAGGAGTTAACGTTTTCAATATAATGAGGAAATGCTTTTTAAATGCTAAATTTTGACGTTCTAAGGGCAATAACTCCTCAAAGGAAAGGTCCTACAACGTTGACCCAATTACATATTTTGTAGATCTTGATGCGCTTAACAATATGCAATTTAAATTTCTCAAATATCTTGTATAGTTTTCAAGATAATGAGCTAAACAGGTGCAAAATTTGCAAAAAATCCACAAAAAGGGCAATAACTCCTACATGGGTAGTTGGATTTTCTTCAAAATTTCAGAGCTGGTAGATCTTGAGGTGCTGATCACTTTTGTTCCCAATCAAAATTTTGAAATAAAGGTTATAACAAAACTACCGAACTTGAATGGTCAATCTCTTAGTCCAGAGAAAATGACAAAAACGAATCAGTCATACCCGAGAATTGGTGGATCGCAATGGTCCTGACTTGGTACAGGCATTTTAAACGAAATGGTGGGTTAAAGCAGGTTTTATGGCGCCAAACCTCCCTCTTCCATTGCGATCTTAGGATCCAGTAATCTGTCACCATTTTAGAGTTATTTGCAAAAAACTGCCATTTACCCCTTTGTTCTATTTTTAGCCACAGCGGCCATGTTTTACAACCAATCAAAAATCCCCACATTAGTTCTATACACCTAATGCTAATAAACAACTATACCAAGTTTGGTTCTATTTGGACTAAAAGTGTCAAAGGAGTCAACGTTTTCAATGTAATGAGGAAATGCTGATAAAATGCTCAATTTTGACGTTCTAAGGGCAATAACTCCTAAAAGGAAAGGTCCTACAACGTTGACCCTATTACATGATTTGTAGATCTTGATGTGCTCAACAATATACAATTTAAATTTTTCAAATATCTAGTATAGTTTTCAAGATATTGAGCTAAAAAGAAGCAAAATTTGCAAAAAATCCACAAAAAGGGCAATAACTCCTACATGGGTTGTTGGATTTTCTTCAAAATTTCAGGGTAGGTAGATCTTGAGGTGCTGATCACTTTTACCCTATGCCAGAATTTTGAGATCTGTAGCGGTTTTCGAGTTATTTGCAAAAAACTGCATTTTACCCCTATGTTCTATTTTTAGCCATGGCAGCCATGTTTTACGTTGAATCAAAAATCCCCACATCAGTTCTAAGCACCAAATGCTAATGAACAACCATACCAAGTTTGGTTGCAATTGGACTTATGGTGTCAGAGGAGTTAACGTTTTAAAAAGTTTACGGACGCCCTTCGGGTCAGGTGAGCTAAAAAGGTTATTTAAGGGGACGTAACCCCCATTAAGGGTCATCAGACGACTTCGATCCTATGGAGACTTTTGTAGATCTTAATGAGCTGAACATTTAAGCAAGCAACAGCTTTTCTCTATCTGCTATAGTTTTCATTCCATCGGCCAAAAACATGAAAAAACATTATTTCAGGGGCCGTAACCCCTATAAGGGGCCATCTGACAACTTCAACCCTATGGAGACTTTTGTAGAGCTAATTGAGCTGAACATTTAAGCAAGCAACAGCTTTTCTCTATCTGCAATAGTTTTCATACTATAGGGCAAAAACATGAAAAAACGCTATTTTTCACCTTTAAGGGGCTGTAACCCCTACAAGGGGTCATCTGACAACATGGACCAAATGGAGACTTTTGTAGAGCTTTTAATGCTGAAGCAGCAGGGTGGCATCAGATTTCATCTATCTCTTATACTTTTTGATTTACAAGCCAAAAACAGTAGTCTGACCCCCCTGGTCTATTTTTAGCAACAGCGGCCATGTTTTTCGACAAATCAAAAATCCCCACATCAGTTCTGTGGGGGATACCCTAAGGTACCATCAGACCAAATTTGGTTTGAATCTGTTCAGCCATTTCAGAGGAGAAGAAGTTTAAAAAGTTAACAACAACGGACGACGACGACAGACCCCAAGTGATGGCATTAGCTCTCATGGCTTTTGGCCAGGTGAGCTAAAAACACTTTTATTCAACTTTTAAGGGGCTGTTACACCTATAAGGGGTTATCTGACAACTTCCACCCTATGGAAACTTTTGTAGAGCTGAACATTCAAGCAAGGAACACCTTTACTCTATCTGCAATAGTTTTTGTTCTATAGGCCAAAACATGAAAAATGCTATTTTTCACTTCTAAAGTCAAAGTTGTCAGATGACCCCTTATAGGGGCTGTAACCCCTATAAGGGGTCATCTGACAACTTTGACCTTAGGATACTTTTGTAGAGCTAAATGAGCTGAACAATTAAGCAAGCCACTGCTTTTCTCTATCTGCAATAGTTTTCATTCTATAGGCCAAAAACACTATTTTTCGCCTTTGAGGGGCTGTTACCCCTATAAAGGGTCATCTGCCTACTTCGAACTAATGGAGACTTTTGTAGAGCTAAATTAGCTGAACATTTAAGCAATGACAGCTTTTCTCTATTTGCAATAGTTTTCATTCTATATGCCAAAAAACACTATTTTTGCCTTTAAGGGCCTGTAACCCCTATAAAAGATCATCTGACAACTTTGACCCTTGAAGACTTTTGTATAGCTAAATGAGCTGAACAATTAAGTCAGCAACAGCTTTTCTCTATCTGCAATAGTTTTCATTCTAAAGGCCAACAAGAGGCTCCCAGGAGCCTGAATTGCTCACCTGACATATATGCCTGAAGTAAAGGTTATTAGGCAAAATATATTTTACATTGAAAGGGTCATAAGTTTAAGAAGGGGTCATCTGACAATATGGTTAAACTTAATGTAGTGATGATTGTACAGGGTAATTTTTCAGCAATTGAAACCTTTTAATAATGTTCTTTCCTTCAACATTCTTAGAGGAATAACCTCTAAAATAAACAGTATTGCAATCTTGACCTTATTTAATTTTTTGTAGCAATATGCAATGTACCAATATCATTGAAGTGGCACTTGTCAGTAAGCGGGAATGGACTTAAATCATTCTTCTGTAAGTGATCATCCTTGTGGAAAATATAGGTTACAGCCAACATCCATATCATCACTATGTGCATCTACCATACTAATATCATTGTTGTGGCACTTGTCAGTAAGCGTGTATGGATCTTAACCATTCTTCTGTAAGTAGGTGCGGACTCCTTCGCCTAGCTGGGGTATCACATAAGCCCCCTCACTTTCGTGAGGTGAGCAAAAAATCAGACCTTTAGTTTTTGAGTTTCAGTGTTCACAAAAATTGTTGACGGACCAATCTTTGATGCAAAACCTTCATGAAAATTCAAAGCAGGATAAAAACTTACAGCTTCACCTGGGCTATTCTTTTTAATAAAGCTTCTCTCTGTTTTGATGAAGAAGCATAATGAAGCCAAGACTACATCTGGTGATATTGTTCCAGTTTTCACCACAACAGGTAACTGATCGAGTCGTAAAGAAGATATCAGTGACCTTGGCAACAGGTAATCTTCTTCAAAATAGGGCAACAACTTTCTCACCATGTCTTTTAACAAGGATCTGAAACAATACATGTTCAATTAGATTTAAAAAGATCAATCCCCAAAAATTTTAAGGTACAATGTATTGCATTTAAGAATAGCATTTATGCAAGCAAAAGCTTTTCTCAATTTACAATATATTTTCATTATACAAGGCAAGTAGAGGCCCCAGGGACCCTAAATGGCTCACCTGATCACTAATGCTAAAGTAAGTTACATTAAACAAACTAGTTTAAGGATAAAAAACACTCTAAAGATCAAGCACACTTAGTTTCAAAGCTTTCCAAAACATTCAGTTAATATTGTAAGAAACTCTTCCAAAGGGAGATAATTCTTTAACAGATCATCTTGACAATTTAGAACCTGGAATCACTCTTTTGAGCTATAAGCAAATTATTTGTTTAACTAATTTGCATGAAACAAGGAAGCTCACGCTCACTCAATATACCACCGCATAAATTAGCTATGTTGGTAAACAGGAAGTTGATATATGACAGATCAAATTTGGATACCAGAAGAAAAAAACCTCATACTGAATTCATATACCAAATATCAAGTCCTTGGATGAATAGTGGCAGAGAAAACAAATTTCGACAATTGAACAGAAATATTGAAAATTGACTAAGTCAAGCAAACAGGAAGAAGACATCCGACAGATCTAATTTCAGCATAAACAATAAAGAATCTCATACTGAAGCCATATACCAAACTTCAAGTCACTGATATGTAGTTGCTGCGAAAAATGACCAGTAATGTTGAAAATTGACAAAGTTGGTTAACAGGAAGTACATATCTGACAGACCTAATTTCAATACTCGCAATAAAGGACCTCATATTGAAGCAATATACCAAATTTCAAGTCACGGTGATATGTAGTTGCTGAGAAAAATGTTACAAAAATTTTCAACATGTGACCATTAATGTTGAAAATTCACTGAGTCAGTTAACAGGAAGTAGATGTCCCAAAGACCTAATTTCAAAACTCGCAATAAAGGACCTCATAGTCTAATATCTTAGTGGTATTCAATTATCTCCCCTGCAGAAAAAAAACCCTCTGTGTTTTTAATTTTTTACAATGTATTTAACAATGGCAGCGAAATGTAAACAATCAACTTTTTGCATTTATTGCACAAGAATCTGACAGTTATCATATACGTGACACATGTTATGTTATTCAGATATCTTTTCTGCAATGTAAACTGTTGTTTAAATGGTCAACAAAGTCGTGTTGTTTAATAATTCGAATAAAACTTGGTGTACGTTGGAAAGGAAAAGAATGTCAACTCAACCGTTAAAAAATTACACAAGGCTTATACCTGCAGTACATTCTCAAAACTCATGGAAATGTTAGGTAATTTTTACTAAAGATAGATATTGGTTTGAAAATTCTATTTTATTGGCAAGAGTACCATTTCATTTTAATCTGTTGCTATCGAAATTTGTTCAAGGGACATAATTACCAAGTTTTATTTTTCATGATAAACAACTTGCAATGAAACAGATACTGGATGACTGCTTTCTGAATTGGATATTTAATCCAACATAATGCAAATTTACATGTTGTTAATCCCAATTTATGAACACCGGTCTAAATGGTAAACATGTTCTATGACATAATTAAATTCAACAGTCTCCATTGGTAAAGCATTTGATGCTGAAGCAGAAGGGTGGCATCAGATTTTATCTATCTCTTATATTTTTTTAATTAATAAGCCAAAAAATAGTCTGACCCCCTTGGTCTATTTTCAGCAATGGCTGCCATGTTTTTTACGAATCAAAAATCCCCACATCATTTCTGTGGGGGGTACCCTTAAGTACCAGTTGACAAAATTTGGTTTGAATCTGTGCACCCGTTTCAGAGGAAAAGAAGTTAGAAGAAAAGTTAACGATGATGATGATGGAGACGAAGACAATGGACGACCATGACGGACACCAAGTGATGGCAAGTAATTTTCCCTTTTTTTCTATTTCTAGTCATGGCGGTCATGTTTTTTTATGAATCAAAAATCCAAATGACATACATGTGACGGATCTGTGATGACAAAGCTGGAGATTAAGATTTTTTTGGCTGGAGATGGGACAAAAAAGCGGGAGATTTTCAACGCTCATTAAAATTGCATTTCAATGTCAATTGAAGGCATTAGCGCGTGCCAAATACACATGGCTTCACTGATTAATCTCAAACTGTTTATACAATCATCAGGTCAATTATGGCAATAAACCTTTAATTTGAACACCTTTACCTGTTAAATTATCGTCCACCTAATTGACAAACCCCTAAAACACCGGAAATGTTTTATGACTGAACAATAAAAATGTCTATAAAATTAAATTTTGTCATGTCTTGAAAAAGCGGAAGATTTAAAAAAAAGTCGGGAGAACGGGAGATGGATGAAAAAGTCGGGAGATTTCGTCTCCCGGCGGGAGAATCACATGTATGAAACGATAATTTTGAAGCATTCATGCCAATAAACAACTGTACCAAGTTTGTTTGCAATTGGACATTATGGTGTCAGAGGAGTTAACATTTGAAAAAGTTAACAGATGAAAAACAGACAGATTGACAGACAATGGATGCCATGTGATAGCAATAGCTCATATGACCCTTTGAGCCAGGTGAGCTAAAAACCTGATTTAAATCATCAATATCCTAAAACTCAGATGCCTAGCTATTATACCTTTTCAAAGAAATTAGTTTTCCACAAAACTCTTACAAAGTTATACAGCCTGCAAAAAGACCTAAGTTCACAGAATCACTGGAGCGTGAAAATTAGGTCAGGGTCACACAGCATGGTGTTTGTTGCGTACACCATAACCTGAACTGTCTGTATACTAAATATCAGATGCCTAGTTATTATTCTTTTCAAGTAATTAATTTTTCACAAAAGTCTTACAAAGGCGTAAACAGCATGTAAAAAGACCTAAGTTCACAGTCACAGTGTGAGTGAGTGGAGCGTTAAAATTGGGTCAGGGTCACATGGCATGGTGACAGTTGTGTAGACAATAACATGAACAGTCAGTATACCAAATATCGGATGCCTAGCTATTAATCTTTACAAGTAATTTATTTTCCACAATAGTCTTACAAACAAGAGGCTCCCAGGAGCCTGAATCGCTCACCTGACATATGTGCCTTAAGAAAAGGTTATTAGGCAAAATCTATTTGACGTTGAAAGGGTCATAAGATTAATAAGGGGGTCATCTGACAATATGGTGGATCTTAAGGTACTGATCACTTTTGTTCTCAATCAAAATCTATATATCTGTCACCCTTTTTGAGTTATTAGCAAAAAAATGCAGTTTAACCTAATGTTTTATTTTTAGCCACAGCGGCCATGTTTTACAACCAATCAAAATGCCCACATCAGTTCTATACACCTAATGCAAATAAACAACAATACCAAGTTTGGTTCCAATTGGACTTATAGTGTCAGAGGAGTTAACGCTTTCAATGTAATGAGGAAATGCTTTTTAAATGCTCAATTTTGACGTTCTAAGGGCAATAACTCCTCAAAGGAAAGGTCCTACAACGTTGACCCTATTACATATTTTGTAGATCTTGATGTGCTTAACAATTTGCAATTTTGAAACAAGGGGTTGCACTAAGTCGTGCTAAGCATACCCGCACTCGGCCATTCAGAAAACAGGAAGTAGATGACCGAGTGACCTGGAAAGAGGAGGCACAGTACAACTCATCATGCTCAAGCTGTATACCAAATTTGAAATCAATCCCTTCTCTAAAAGCCGAGAAATCTGTTACATAAAATTGTCTAATTTTGACCCATAAAAAGTCTAAGTCAGCTCGGAAAACAGGAAGTAGATGATGGACTGACCTGGAAAGGGGAGGCACGGTATAACTCATCATGCTGAAGCTGTGTACCAAATTTGAAACCAATCCATCCAGTAGAAGCCAAGAAATCTGTTACGAAAAATTTCACTTTTCAAATTTTTTTCCCTTAAAAGTCTAAGTTGACTCGAAAAACAGGAAGTAGATGATGGACTGACCTGGTAAGGGGAGGCACGGTATAACTCATCATGCTGAAGCTGTGTACCAAATTTGAAACCAATCCATCCAGTAGAAGCCGAGAAATCTGTTACGAAAAATTTCACTTTTCAAATTTTTTACCCTTAAAAGTCTATGTCGACTCGAAAAACAGAAAGTAGATGATGGACTGACCTGGAAAGGGGAGGCACGGTACAACTCATCATGCTGAAGCTGTGTACCAAATTTGAAACCAATCCATCCAGTAGAAGCCGAGAAATCTGTTACGAAAAATTTCACATTTCAAATTTTTTTCCTCTAAAAAAGTCTAAGTCGGCTTGGAAAACAGGAAGTAGATGATGGACTGACCTGGTAAGGGGAGGCACGGTATAACTCATCATGCTGAAGCTGTGTACCAAATTTGAAACCAATCCATCCAGTAGAAGCCGAGAAATCTGTTACGAAAAATTTCACTTTTCAAATTTTTTACCCTTAAAAGTCTAAGTCGACTCAAAAAACAGAAAGTAGATGATGGACTGACCTGGAAAGGGGAGGCACGGTACAACTCATCATGCTGAAGCTGTGTACCAAATTTGAAACCAATCCATCCAGTAAAAGCCGAGAAATCTGTTACGAAAAATTTCACATTTCAAATTTTTTTCCTCTAAAAAAGTCTAAGTCGGCTTGGAAAACAGGAAGTAGATGATGGACTGACCTGGTAAGGGGAGGCACGGTATAACTCATCATGCTGAAGCTGTGTACCAAATTTGAAACCAATCCATCCAGTAGAAGCCGAGAAATCTGTTACGAAAAATTTCACTTTTCAAATTTTTTACCCTTAAAAGTCTAAGTCGACTCGAAAAACAGAAAGTAGATGATGGACTGACCTGGAAAGGGGAGGCACGGTACAACTCATCATGCTGAAGCTGTGTACCAAATTTGAAACCAATCCATCCAGTAGAAGCCGAGAAATCTGTTACGAAAAATTTCACATTTCAAATTTTTTTCCTTTAAAAAAGTCTAAGTCGGCTTGGAAAACAGGAAGTAGATAATGGACTGACCTGGAAAGGGTAGGCATAGTATAACTCATCATGCTGAAGCTGTGTACCAAATTTGAGACCAATCGATCCAGTAACAGCAGAGAAATTGAACCGGACGGACCGACGGACAGACGGACGGACAAGGTGATTGCAATATAGCCCCCTCTCTAACGAGTGGGGGTATAATTTCTCAAATATCTTGTATAGCTTTCAAGATATTGAGCTAAACAGGTGCAAAATTTGCAAAAAATCCACAAAAAGGGCAATAACTCCTACATGGGTTGTTGGAATTTCTTCAAAATTCCAGAGCTGGTAGATCTTGAGGTGCTGATCACTTTTGTTCCCAATCAGAATTTTAAAATCTGTCACCGTTTTTGAGTTATTTGCAAAAAACTGCCATTTACCCCTATGTTCTATTTTTAGCCACAGCAGCCATGTTTTACAAACAATCAAAAATCCCCACATCAGTTCTATACACCTAATGCTAATCAACAACTATACCATGTTTGGTTCCAATTGGACTTAAAGTGTCAGAGGAGTTAACGTTTTCAATGTAATGAGGAAATGCTGTTAAAATGCTTAATTTTGACGTTCTAAGGGCAATAACTCCTAAAAGGAAAGGTCCTACAACCTTGACCCAATATATATTTTGTAGATCTTGATGTGCTTAACAATATGCAATTTAAATTTCTCAAATATCTAGTATAGTTTTCAAGATATTGAGCTAAACAAGAGCAAAATTTGCAAAAAATCCAAAAAAAGGTCAATAACTCCTACATGAGTTGTTGGATTTCCTTCAAAATTTCAGGGTAGGTAGATCTTGAGGTGCTGATCACTTTTATCATATGCCAGAATTTTGATATCTGTAGCCGTTTTTGAGCTATTTGCAAAAAACTGCATTTTACCCCTATGTTCTATTTTTAGCCATGGCGGCCATGTTTTACAACGAATCAAAAATCCCCACATCTGTTTTAAGCACCGAATGCTAATGAACAACCATACCAAGTTTGGTCGCAATTGGACATATGGTGTCAGAGGAGTTAACGTTTTAAAAATTTTACGGACGACGGACGGACGACGGACGACGGACAACTGACGGACGACGGACGCCAAGTGATGACAATAGCTCATATGACCCTTTGGGTCAGGTGAGCTAAAAAGGTTTACGAAGCCACCGACGCCAATGCCACCGGATTGTAATACCTATGTCTTGTCTTCCGTGACTATTCGTAGCAGGTGAGACAAAAATGCTCTCACAATGTCCTGGCTGCCTGAAAGTAACACTTAAGTCTCACCTTTTGTATTTTGGTCAGACAAATTAAACCTTATATTGTGTTAACCAAATGACATATTTATATTGTATTCCAGAGGTTGAAGAATCCATGCACTATTGCTTTTGGTATTAAAAGCTCACATAGACCTTATGTTGTCTGTTGACTAGTACATATACACACAATTTTCTGACATTGAATATTGGAGATGTAAAGGTCATTTACATGCTAAAATAATTTACTGTGGAAAGGTCATTGACATGCTATGAAAGTTTGTTCCAGTTATGACAATTTTTTTGCTTCACTACAATGTTATTTCTGGATCTTGCTGTTTAAACAAAAACTATTATACAAAACTTACTTACAAAAAATCTATATATATAAACTGCTAACACAGAGATATGTCTGGCCTGTCGCAGCTGGACACATCAGTCAGAAAGGTGGTCAGAACGAGACAAAAGAATATGCCCTCTTCAGTAAATAAGGTAGAATTTGATTCGGCATGTTTACGTAGTAACTATGGGCATTAAAAAGTTTATTAGAGCAACTTTTAAAATAAATTGTGATATAAAATATGTAAAATGAAAGTAAACAACACCGAATTTGCCTTGGTTTATTAAATTTGCAGCGTGAAAAGAGCTAAATTCTAATGTTTAGTGATAATATGGGGTTTGATTTCCTTGGTGACAAATAAAACATCATGCTCCTAAAAATCTGAAAAAAATATGTCCAACTCCGTTCTTTCTGATAAAAAATTCCTGAACCTGTCGCTATAGCGGTATTGATAAAAATGATTGTCAAAGTTGTGCTAATTTCATAAGTTATTTGTGAATCCCCCTTTCTAAATATAGAAATTTCATTCATAAAATAAATAAACATTGAGAGAATCTCATACCCAGCTAAAAATAGCAATGGTCTACTCGACTTCCTCAAATATTTTTCTTTAATTCTGCAATATATAAGGCCTTAACTGGTGAAACTGTTTAAATTTTACTTTTTATTAATATAATGCATGTCTTTATAATAAAATGATGATAAGCAAATGTAAAATGACGTTTTAGAAGGGGGAGGTCTATTAAGTGAGGTTTGTTCGATTTGTAAAACTGTAATCGTCTCCCTTCATTTGCCTAGCAACGTTTTAGACTTGCTTGTGACAAAAAAAACATTTTTCTCCGATTTCCTTAAAATTTTGTCAACAAAACAAGAGGCTCCCAGGAGCCTGAGTCGCTCACCTGGTCTGAGTCAACCCTAAACATGTCAACACTTTTCTAGAGCTAAATGAGCTGAACACTTAAGCAAGCAACAGCTTTTCTCTATCTACTACAGTTTCATTCTATAAGCTAACTAGAGGCTCCCAGGAGCCTGAATCGCTCACCTGATCCAAAAGCAATGGTTTGACCCCCCTGTTCTATTTTTAGCAACGGCGGCCATGTTGGTTGGTTGACATGTATATAATTCACAAACTTGGTAGAGGACATCCTAAAGATCATGTATACCAAGTATCAATGCAATCCCTTCAGTGGTTTAAGAGAAGAAGATTTTTGAAAATCAGTGTAAATTAATGAAACAAAAACAGTTAAAGGGGAATTACTCTTAAACGGCTGATCTGACAATTTAGACCCTGAAATCATTTTTGAAGATCTCAATGAGCTAAACAATTCTGCAATGCTAACTTTTCCTCTAGCTCTAACGGTTTTCAAGATATTGTCCAAAAACTGCAAAAATGGTCAATTTTGATGATTAAAGGGCAATAACTCCTATAAGGAGTTGTTTCACAACTTCGACTCAATGGAGAGATTCGTAGAGCTTTTGATGCTGAACGAGGTAAGTTGCTTCGGATTTTCTCTATCTCTTATACTTTTCGAGTTATAAGCCAAAAACAATGGTCTGACCCCCCTGTTCTATTTTTAGCAACGGCAGCCATGTTGGTTGGTCGACGTGTATATAATTCACAAACTTGGTAGAGGACATCCTAAAGATTAAGTATACCAAGTATCAATTCAATCCCTTCAGTGATTTCAGAGAAGAAGATTTTTAAAAATCAGTGTAAATTAATGGAAAAAAACAGTTAAAGGGGAATAACTCTTAAACGGTTGATCTGACAATTTTGACCCTGAAATCATTTTCATAGATCTCAATGAGCTTAACAATTCTGCAATGCTAACTTTTCCTCTAGCTCTAACGGTTTTCAAGATATAGTCCAAAAACTGAAAAAATGGTCAAATTTAATGATTAAAGGGCAATAACTCCTATAAAGAGTCGTTTCACAACTTTGACTCAATGGAGAGATTTGTAGAGCTTATGATGCTGAACAAGGAAGGTTGCTTCGGATTTTCTCTATCTCTTATACTTTTCGAGTTATAAGCCAAAAACAATGGTCTGACCCCCCTGTTCTATTTTTAGCAACGGCGGCCATGTTGGTTTGTCGACATGTATATAATTCACAAACTTGGTAGAGGACATCCTAAAGATCAAGTATACTAAGTTTCAATGCAATCCCTTCAGTGGTTTCAGAGAAGAAGATCTTTGAAGAAAAGTTAACGGACGGACAGACGGACGACGGACGGACGACGGACGGACGACGGACGACGGACGCTTAACGATGACAATAGCTCACATGACCCTTCGGGTCAGGTGAGCTAAAAACATGAAAAAAACGTTATTTTAGGGGTCGTAACCCCTATAAGGAGTCATCTGACAACTTTGACCAAATGAAAACTTTTGTAGAGCTAAATGAACTGAACATTTAAGCAAGCAACAGCTTCTCTCTATCTGCTATTGTTTTCATTCACTAAGCCAAAAACATGAAAAAACATCATTTACAGGGCGTTACCCATATTAGGGGTCATCTGACAACTTCGATCCTATGGAGACTTTTGTAGAGCTTAATGAGCTGAACATTTAAGCAAGCAACAGCTTCTCTCTATCTGCTATAGTTTTCATTCACTAAGCCAAAAACATGAAAAAACATTATTTAGGGGCCGTAACCCCTATAAGGGGTCATCTGACAACTTTAACCCTATGAAGAGCTTTTGATGCTGAAGCAGTAGCGTGGCATCAGATTTCTTCTATCTCTTATACTTTTTGATTTACAAGCCAAAAACAGTAGTCTGACCCCCTAGTCTATTTTTAGTAACAGTGGCCATGTTGTTTGGACGGCGGTCACCATTTGTACAATCTTGGTAGAGGACATCCCATAGATGAAGTGTGCAAAGTTTCAAAGCAATCCCTTCAGTGGTTTCTTAGGAGAAGATTTTGAAAGAAAAGTTAACGACGACGACGACGACGGACGACGACAGACGAAGACGGACGACGACGGATGCCAAGTGATGGCAATAGCTCACATGGACCTTCGGTCCAGGTGAGCTAAAAAGCATAAGATTGGTCATCATCTGTCAAAGTATGTAACCCGTCGCACTTACCATTATTTTTTAAATTCAACATGTTTATCACCTTTATAGAGTTCCGGTTATTCCTTAGAGATAATAAATTCCTTTTTTGTCACAAATTATTATTCTATGCGTAAAACATCCTCACTAAGAAAAAAGAACAATAGCTTGTCCATTCTCTTGTACCCGAACTTGAAAATAACCATGACCTACTTTTTATTATTGGTGATTTCAGCTCACCGCGTCATTCAAAATTATGTGTTTTTCGGATCAGTTAGACATACAAAATATTTACAAGGGAGATAATATTTTGTCACCACCTGTCTGACTGACATTATAAAATGAAGTTAAATAAAAATGCAAATGTTATAAGTGACTACAGTACTGGCAATTACTCAAGAAATAGATCTGTGTTGATGAAAATGCAACTGTACACCAAAAATCTTTGGTGTACCCTTAGGTGTTCACATAAACAGACTAAGAAAAAACATTAACATCTAGCCAAATTTATAATATAAGTATAAAATCTCAAAGTCAGTAGACCCTGACTGCTGCAGCATACAGACAAAATGCCGTTAAATTGATCTGCACTGATGCTAATGCATATGCATACCAAATATCAATGATGTACTATAACTGCTTCATGTTAACAAGACTTAAGAAAAAACATTAACATTTGCCAAATAAGTATAAAATTGCAAAGTCAGTAGACCATAACTGAGGGAGCATACAGATTTTTAATTCTCTTGGAATTGATCTGTACTGTTGCTAATGCAACTGCATACCAGATATTAACAATGGTGTACCAGAACTGGTTCACATAAAACAGACATAAGCACAACCTTAAACAATTGTGGATGCTGTGGCCGCCCTAATCAGCATACCTAAGTCTCGCCTTTTGCGACATTCATCGCAGGCAAGACAAAAAATAATATACCTGTTATTTACTTACTCTGAAATGTGTGATGCTTTAAGAGTATCAAGATTAAGCCAATAGTTGTCCTTGTCAGCAATCCCCCACCAAATTGGTTTGACAGCATCGTGTTTAACATCATTTGGCGGTTTTTCCTTTGGATAGGTCTGCCCATAAAGAAAATGCAGCAATGGCATGCAATATATCCAATGCTCATTTCCTACCTTTACACAAGTGTTGACGTATGATTGTAAACATCTTGGTAACATGCTAAAAAATGTAATTATTAAATGTAATTGATATAATGTCATTTCTCAATTTTTGAATTGAGAGTTTGACAAATATTCCCAATAACAAGAGGCTCCCAGGAGCCTGAATCGCTCACCTGACATATGTGCCTGAAGTAAAGGTTATAAGGCAAAATCTATTTAACGTTGAAAGGGTCATAAGATTAATAAGGGGGTCATCTGACAATATGGTGGATCTAAAGGTGCTGATCACTTTTGTTCTCAATCAAAATCTAAAAATCTGTCACCCTTTGAGTTATTTGCAAAAAAATGCAGTTTAACCTAATGTTCTATTTTTAGCCACAGCGGCCATGTTTTATAACCAATCAAAAATCCCCACTACAGTTCTATACACCTAATAATAATAAACAATAATACCAAATTTGGTTCCATTTGGACTTAAAGTGTCAGAGGAGTTAACATTTTCAATATAAGGAAATGCAGTTAAAATGCTCAATTTTGACGTTCCAAGGGCAATAACTCCTCAAAGGAAAGGTCCTACAATGTTGACCCTGTTACAAATTTTGTAGATCTTGATGCGCTTAACAATATGAAATTTAAATTTCTCAAATATCTTGTATAGTTTTCAAGATATTGAGCTAAACAGGTGCAAAATTTGCAAAAAATCCACAAAAAGGGCAATAACTCCTACATGGGTTGTTGGATTTTCTTCAAAATTTCAGAGCTGGTAGATCTTGAGGTGCTGATCACTTTTGTTAACAATCAAAATTTTGAAATCTGTCACCGTTTTAGAGTTATTTGCAAAAAACTGCCATTTATCCCTATGTTCTATTTTTAGCCACAGCGGCCATGTTTTATGACCAATCAAAAATCCCCACATCAGTTCTATACACCTAATGCTAATAAACAACTATACCAAGTTTGGTTCCATTTGGACTTAAAGTGTCAGAGGAGCTAATGTTTTCAATGTAATGAGGAAATGCTGTTAAAATGCTAAATTTTGACGTTCTAAGGGCAATAACTCCTCAAAGGAAAGGTCCTACAACGTTGACCCTATTACATATTTTGTAGATCTTGATGCGCTTAACAATATGCAAGTTAAATTTCTCAAATATCTAGTATAGTTTTCAAGATATTGAGCTTAAACAGGTGCAAAATTTGCAAAAAATCCACAAAAAGGGCAATAACTCCTACATGGGTTGTTGGATTTTCTTCAAAATTTCAGAGCTGGTAGATCTTGAGGTGCTGATCACTTTTGTTGCCAATCAAAATTTTGAAATCTGTCACCGTTTTAGAGTTATTTGCAAAAAACTGCCATTTACCTCTATGTTCTATTTTCAGCCACAGCAGCCATGTTTTACGACCAATCAAAAATCCCCACATCAGTTCTATACACCTAATGCTAATAAACAACTATACCAAGTTTGGTTCCATTTGGACTTAAAGTGTCAGAGTGGACTTAAAGTGTCAGAGGAGTTAACGTTTTCAATGTAATGAGGAAATGCTGTTAAAATGCTAAATTTTGACGTTCTAAGGGCAATAACTCCTAAAAGAAAAGGTCCTACAACATTGACCCTGATACATATTTAGTAGATCTTGATGTGCTTAACAATATGCAAGTTAAATTTCTCAAATATCTAGTATAGATTTCAAGATATTGAGCTAAACAGGTGCAAAATTTGCAAAAAATCCACAAAAAGGGCAATAACTCCTACATGGGTCGTTGGATTTTCTTCAAAATTTCAGGGTAGGTAGATCTTGAGGTGCTGATCACTTTTATCCTTGCCAGAATTTTGATATCTGTAGCCGTTTTTGAGTTATTTGCAAAAAACTGCATTTCACCCCTATGTTCTATTTTTAGCCATGGCGGCCATGTTTTGCGACGAATCAAAAATCCCCACATCTGTTCTAAGCACCGAATGCTAATGAACAACCATACCAAGTTTGGTTGCAATTGGACTTATGGTGTCAGAGAAGTTAACGTTTTAAAAAGTTTACAAACGACGGACGACGGACGACGGACGGACGACGGACGCCAAGTGATGACAATAGCTCACCTGACCCTTAGGGTCAGGTGAGCTAAAAAGCTTCGCCTAACGCAGCATGATACGACCAGGATGTGGAACCCTTAACGTTTTACGCCCAAAATGGGTAGTCAATTGCTCTGGACACATGCAGCCAATGGTGGACTGCCAAAGTTTTTTGACAAATGCAGTCTTTGGTGGACTTTCCACTTACATTTCACAAGGAATCCATTTATTTTTTTTTCAAAAGCAGACCAAAATTTATTACAGTAAAAAGAATATTACACTTTTTTGCCCCTAATCAAGGGTATTGGCTAGCTTTCATTTTTGTCCCTTTTGGTCCCTTATAGCAATTAGGGGGAGGGGAGTGTCACAAAATCTTCAATTCTGTAAATTCACTACTTGACAAGAATCAATTAGCAAAAGAAAAATTGAAATCGGACAAAAAATAAATAAGTTTCAATTTTAGCCATTTTAGACCCCTAATATCAAAATGTAATAAAAAGCTACGCCGAGCGCAGCATAATATGACCGCAACAAGTTGAACCCTGTTCGTTGGAGGCCCAATATGGATAGTCTATTGCTTCCATGGTGGACTTACAAAACTTTTTGACACATGCATCTTGTGGTGGACTTTAAAATGCATATTTGACACATATGTACTTACTTTAACATCTATGACCAGTGTTCTCCCCAGGCCCATATAGCATCTCTGGACCGAGACGCTATCAGATTTTACCGAGATGCTATCGGTCTGTACCGAGACGCTATAAAATTGCTTAAAATTTGTACAATGAAGCCATTCAGAACCATTTGGTAATGAAACCTTTACAACCCCAGGCCAATTATCATGATTATCAAACAAATGATTGGTCTGTTGTCAATTAATTGAAGGCACAAGCTCCTGTTACGTCCAATTACGTAACTTTAAGGCGAAAATATATCTATGCTCCTGTTACGTTCCTTCCGGGACATAATAAATTCCGGACCCATTACGGATTTATCAACGTAACTGTAGTATTTACACCTTTAAGTTAGGTGAAAAAAAATATTTTTAATAAAGTTTAGGGTAAGTATTTTTAATTATGAATATACATCGTAATTGTAAATGATAATAATAAATATCAATATTATACTTTATCAAAACACAATTAAACAAAAGTATATAGTATTATACGAGCTTGTATATGAAATTCCGTCAAGTTTTTAACTTTGAGTTAGTTAAGTACACAATTAGTCAGTTCTTATAGCATGCAGCGATGCTGTGCATGTCCAATATGCTTTTTTCGGGAACGTCTTCAAAGCAACACATTTTAGGTGATACCAGTTTAGGCAAACGTCACACGCAATACAATCAAAGGCATGTAAGTATGTTTCATATGCAAGAAACTAATATTTCAGAAGCAGTAGAAATTTAAAAAGTGCAACAAAGATCCAGACAAATTAAAAATGTTACTTGTACTTTGTGTTCGGACGTTGACCACCTGATTTTAAAGAGAAGTTCCTGTCTCCATGAATGCAAGTGAAATGAATTTCTTTGTACAATTCATAACTTATTGTCTCCGCATCTATTTCTCTCTGTGTTTTGATAAAGTATAATATTGATATTGGTGATATTGCTCAAGTGGAATATGGTAGTAAAAAATTATCCTTAAAGCATCTTGAACACACAAGAAGTATGAAAATATATATATATAAGCTATACTCTGCTGATCTTTTGCGACTGAACGAATGGGTTGGGTCTTTCGGGTCTTCCATAGGATATTGAATCCAAATCACGTCCATCCCAAATTTTAAGTAAGTATATTTGTCTGTCAAAGGGAATAGGGGAGACTATAAACGTCTCTCCTGTTCCAAGTGCCAGAAACTACATTTTACCCAAACAAAATGGACATGATGTAATTGATAAAAATGTATGGGGGAATTGTTCAAGTCAAGAAAGGATCAGTATAAAATTGGGAAATAAATATCTAATTAGAGATATATTTTTTTCGAATGCATCGATAAATATAGGGTCAATACACAAGTGGTGCGATCCTCGTACTTTTCATCGACTCCCCCTTTTTTCCCTTTTTATTCACACTATTTCTTAAAAGTATTAGCAAAATTATTTCATTTTTATTTGATATCTTTATTTTTTTTTTCTGTCATTTTTTTTTTTCATCTTATTCTTATTTTATTTTATTTTTTTCTATTTTAACTCAATCTAAGGCCATTCAGTTCTTAAAAATGTTAAGTTTTCCTCCATTATCAAAGTTATACATTAAAAGAAATCGACGTCACAGATATAACAAAACTCGCCTACGGTATTGAATTTTAATTTCAGCTATAAAAGATAATGGTAAGTATAAAGGCGCGATTACTTTAAAGTAAGTCGCCTCCCAAACAGAAGAAGAAGAAGAAGAATATTGATATTGGTACGTATCAATATCATTTTCGAGATCGGCATATTTTTTATAAAGTTTTCCAACTTCAAAAATGGGTGATTGATCACCTATTTCTACCTTGAGAATAAACAGACAGCGCTCTCTGAGCTAGATTTTTACGTAGCCAACCAGGTCAACATAGGTCAAGGTGCAAAGGCCTTGGGCATACAGACTTCGATCTCCATAACTGAACGAGTATTTATTATGTTCAGTAATTTATTAATTAAAACAATAATCATATAATATACAATCTAAAAAATACAATAAGAGTTTTTGAGAAAAAAAAAACCAAAATTTTACATAATCTGGTTATTATTTTTCTCACGTAACTTTAGCGTGTAAAGTGTTTAAATTCTACAGTTACATTGATAATAAATCCGTATTTGATTCGTTCCCCCCATCCGTAATTGGTTGGGAATTTATTATGTTCCGGAAGGAACGTAACAGGAGCATAGATAAATTTTCGCCTTAAAGTTACGTAATTGGACGTAGCAGGAGCTTATGCCTTAATTGAAAGATATAGATTTTTACATAATTAGGCTTGATTACAGGTGATTTGCCGACAGTAGGCATCTGTAGCCCAGTGTTTTATTTTGGTTGGACACCCAATCAGAATTGACCAGAATAAAACCAAACACAAGCCATGTGTTTGATACACGTGGGTTTTTGAACTTACCTGAAAAAGAAATGAAAAGCAAAACTAAAAGACTGATCAAGATAAAAGAATGATTTTTTACCTTAAAGAATGAATATTTGAATCCTTTTACATCCTTATTTACGATTATATAGTCCAAAACATTAATTTCACACATTTGATTTTGGCAGTAAATTACATAAAGTTTTATTATTACTATTTCAGGTAACTTTCTGTCCCTTTCTCTCCCATTTTAATTTAGGTTGTGAGTCATCACATACATCATAATTTTTATAACTAGACTCATGTCTTTTCCCAAGAAAGAGAATTAAACAATATATATAGTAATATTTTACAATGTCTTGACTGTTATTTTCCATTCAATCATACAACTCCCCCTCCTATATAATTTTAAAAAGTATTTCTCAATCATGTTTTATATTAAAAGGGGGGGTGATACATCTAAAATTAAACTATAAATAAAACATGAGCCAGATGTCGATCGACGCGATTCATTTTCCTTCAGCTGAATCTTGTTTACGCAAAATGTGATGCTATCCAAAATTTCTGGGGAGAACACTGTATGACATGTATGATCTAATACAAAAATAAGCTTTATTTATATACATGTATTTTAAAATTGACATTTTTGGCGTTTTGACCCCTAATTTCTCAAAAATTGTAAGAGAAATATTGCAAATTAAGACAGAGATTTTCATAAGGAATCCAATGAAAAAAGATTTTGAAAATTGGACCAAAAAATTTTTAAAAAATTTAATTAATAATAAATCTTGAGATGCTAATCACTTTTGTCTCCCATCAGAATTTTTATATCTATTACCGTTTTTGAGTTATTTGCAAAAAAATGTAATTTGACCCCTATGTTCTATTTTAAGCCATGGAGGCCATATTTTTTGACGAATAAAAAATCCGAACAATAGAATTATAGCATTAATGCTATTATACAACTGTGCCAAGTTTGGTTGAAGTTGGATGTATGGTGTCACACAAGTTAATCTTTGAAATTCAGGGTAAAAGTAATGAAAAATGGTAAATTTTGACGCTTAAAGGGCCATAACTCCTAAAAGAAATGGTTCTACAGCTTTGACCTAATAACATGAAATGTAGATCTTGATGTGCTTAATCATATGCAATTTGAATTTTTAAAATATCTTGTATAGTTTTGAAGATATAGGCCTAAATAAGTGCAAAATTTTGAAAAAATCCAGAAAAAGGGCAATAACTCCTACATCAGTTGTTGGATCTTCTTGAAAATTTCTGGGCAGGTAGATCTTGAGGTGCTGATCACTTTTGTCTCCCATCAGAATTTTGATATCTGTTACCGTTTTTGAGTTATTTGCAAAAAACTGTTATTTACCCCTATGTTCTATTTTTAGCCATGGCGGCCATGTTTTTCAACGAATCAAAAATCTCCACGCTAGTTTTATACTACCTAACTGTGCCAAATTTAAAAGCCATTGGACTTATGGTGTTAGAGGATTTAACGTTTGAAAAATGTTAACGACGACGGACGACGACGGACGCCAAGTGATGGCAATAGCTCACATGGACCTTCGGTTCAGGTGAGCTAAAAAGTTAACGCCGCCGTCACCGTCGCCTTCGCCGCCACCGCTTGTCAAGTAACACCTATGTCCCGCTCTGCTTCACAGAAATGCAGAAAACTGAAATTTGAGTAAACTTTCAAATTTCAAAGGTCCATAACTCATGTAAAAATCTAAGGACAGGAATGAAAATTAAACTTTAGTTGTAACTCATCATGGTTAACACACATACCAAAATTCAATTCATTATCTATAAGGGTTTTAAAACTAGAGGCTCCCAGGAGCCTGAAACGCTCACCTGATCTCTTATGCCAAACTTTCAGTGATTTCAGAGAAGATTTATGGAAATCAGTTTAAATTAATAGAAAAATACAGTTAAATGGCAATAACTCCTGTAAGAACTAATACTTAACATGAAAAGTTGCTTCAGATTTTCTCTATCTCTTATACTTTTAGAGTTATAAGCCAAAAACAATGGTCTGACCCCCCTGTTCTATTTTTAGCAATGGCGGCCATGTTGGTTGGTCGACATGTATATAATTCACAAACTTGGTAGAGGACATCCTAAAGATCAAATGTACCAAGTTTCAAGGCAATCCCTTCAGTGGATTCAGAGAGGAAGATTTTTGAAAATCAGTTAAAATTAATGGAAAAAACAGTTAAAGGGGAATAACTCTTAAATGGCTGATCTGACAAATTTGACCCTTAAATCATTTTTGTAGATCTGAATGAGCTCAACAATTCTGCAATGCTAACTTTTCCTCTAGCTCTAACAGTTTTCAAGATATCGTCCAAAATCTGCAAAAATGGTCAATTTTGAGGATTAAAGGGCAATAACTCCTATAAGGAGTCGTTTCACAATTTTAACTAAATGGAGAGATTTGTAGACCTTTGATGCTGAACAAGGAAGGTTGTTTCGGATTTTCTCTATCTATTATATTTTTTGAGATATAAGCCAAAAACAATGGTCTGACCCCCCTGTTCTATTTTTAGCAATGGCAGCCATGTTGGTTGGTCGATGTGTATATAATTCACAAACTTGATAGAGGACATCCTAAAGATCATATACCAAATATCAATGCAATCCCTTCAGTGGTTTCAGAGAAGAAAATTTTTGAAAATCAGTGTAAATTAATGGAAACAAGAGGCTCCCAGGAGCCTGAATCGCTCACCTGGTCTTAATGTCAACCCTTTGAAGACTTTTGTATAGCTAAATGAGCTGAATGTTTAAGCAATAAAAAGCTTTTCTCTATCTGCAATAGTTTTCATTCCAAAGCAAAAAACACTATTTTTCACCTTTAAAGGGCCATAACCCCTTAAAGGGGTCATCTGACAACTTCATCCCTAAAATGACTTTTGTAGAGCTAATTAAGCTGAACATTTAAGCAAGCAACATCTTTTCTCTATCTGCAAAAGTTTTCTTTCTTTAGGCCAAAAACACTATTTTTTGCCTTTAAGGGGCCGTAACCACTATAAGGGGTCATCTGGCAACTTTGACCCTATGGAAACTTTTGTAGAGCTAAATGAGCTGAACATTTAAGCAAGCAACAACTTTTCTCTATCTGCAATAGTTTTCATTCCATAGGCCAAAAATACTATTTTTTGCCTTTAAAGGGCTGTAACCCCTATAGGAGGTCATCTGACAACTTCGACCATAGGAGACTTTTGTAGAGCTAAATGAGCTGAACATTTAAGCAAACAACAGCTTTTCTCTATCTGCAATAGTTTTCATTCTATAGGCCAAAAACTCTATTTTTTGCCTTTAAGGGGCCATAACCCCTATAAGGGGTCATCTGACAACTTTGACCCTTGGAGACTTTCGTAGAGCTAAATGAGCTGAACATTTAAGCAAGCAACAGCTTTTCTCTATCTGCAATACTTTTCATTCTATAGGCCAAAAACACTATTTTTTGCCTTCAAGGGGCCGTAACCCCTATAAGGGGTCATCTGACAACTTTGACCCTATGGAGGCTTGTGTAGAGCTAAACGAGCTGAACATTTAAGCAAGCAACAGCTTTTCTCTATCTGCAATAGTTTTCATTCTATAGGCCAAAAACTCTATTTTTTGCCTTTAAGGGGCCATAACCCCTATAAGGGGTCATCTGACAACTTGGACCTTATGGAGAATTTTGTAGAGCTAAATGAGCTGAACATTTAAGCAAGCAACAGCTTCTCTCTATCTGCAATAGTTTTCATTCCATAGGCCAAAAACATGAAAAAATGCTATTTTTTACATTTAAGGGGCCGTAACTCCCATAAGGGGTCATCTGACAACTTCGACTCAATGGAGACTTTTGTAGAGCTTTTGATGCTGAAGCAGTAGCGTGGCATCAGATTTCATCTATCTCTTATACTTTTTGATTTACAAGCCAAAAACAGTAGTCTGACCCCCCTGGTCTATTTTTAGCAACGGCGGCCATGTTTTTCGACGAATCAAAAATCCCCACATCAGTTCTGTTGGGGATACCCTAAAGTACCACCAGACCAAATTTGGTTTGAATCTGTGCAGCCGTTTCAGAGGAGAAGAAGTTTGAAGAAAAGTTAACGACGACGACGGACGACGACGACGACGGACGACGACGACGACGGACGCCAAGTGATACCAATAGCTCACATGGCCTTTGGCCAGGTGAGCTAAAAAACAGTTAAAGGGGAATAACTCTTAAACGGCTGATCTGACAATTTTGACCCTGAAGTCATTTTCGTAGATCACAATGAGCTTAACAATTCTGCAATGCTAACTTTTCCTCTAGCTCTAACGGTTTATAAGATATTGTCCAAAAACTGCAAAAATGGTCAATTTTGACGATTAAAGGGCAATAACTTCTATAAGGAGTCGTTTCACAATTTTGACTAAATGGAGAGATTTGTAGACCTTTGATGCTGAACAAGGAAGGTTGCTTCAGATTTTCTCTATCTCTTATACTTTTCGAGTTATAAGCCAAAAACAATGGTCTGACCCCCCTGTTCTATTTTTAGCAACGGCGGCCATGTTGGTTTGTCGACATGTATATAATTCAAAAACTTGGTAGAGGACATCCTAAAGATCAAGTATACCAAGTTTCAATGCAATCCCTTCAGTGGTTTCAGAGAAGAAGATCTTTGAAGAAAAATTAACAGACGGACGGACGGACGACAGAGGCTTAACGATGACAATAGCTCACATGATCCTTCGGTTCAGGTGAGCTAAAAATGTGCAGAAAACCGAGGCGTTGCAGACAGACAGATGGACAAACGGACGGACGGACAGACAGACAGACAGAGTACAAACCTTTAGTCCCCTTTGGCTTTCGCCGGTAGGAGACTAAAAAACTAAACCAGGTTTAGTTGTGTTTTGATGATCCACAAATTGCAAGATCACAAAAGGCCCTAAAGCCCCCATGAATGATGTGCTATTCCAAATGAATTCTGATCATTATTTACATTGAAGCCAATTGCTATTATACCATAGCACCTTTGATCTTAAACTTGTATATAATCCTCTTACATCTGTGTTAAACTGTACTGTTCTGTTCAAATCCAAGGCAATCTAGTGCCAAATTTACCTTTATTATAATTAGTATTCAGGCTGTGAAAACTGGATTTACTGGCATAAAACATGGAGCTTATTCCATAGCAGAACCGTGGTGTTAATCCTTAAGTGTGTGAGTGGGTCATTACTAACAAAATATGTATACATAGCCACATTTTTTTAGTGTGTGACTGGAGCATTACAAATTAAATTTGTATACAAAGTCACATTTTTCACAGTGGCTAATGCAGCCTATATTAAGACAGCAAAATGCTACAACAAACCTACAGACTGACTTGTATCGGTGGAAGACAAAATATTCAAAACCTTGTCAATTTAATGAGTAAAGAAAACCCAATTGTAATTAAAAATCACTAACCTGAAAGTTTTTGGCATAGCTATTTTCAAAACTTTTGTATCTTCAAGGTCATCATTACTAAGCTCTGGTAGCAATGCTTGACAAAGTGCTCTGCCTTCATCCAAGTGAATTGTCAAATTGCATTTATCAAACAAATACACAACTGTCATGGCATTTGTAAGTATTTTGAGTCTCTCCTGTCTGTCATTTTCTATCTTGGTAGAAAATTCAACCCATAATGGTTCTAAACTTAAATACAGTGCCTGTAATATAAATACAAAGGTTCTTTAAGAACCATCGTCTTCAAGATGATTTGCAACTTCTCAAATCTACATGAAAAGATCTTTTGTATCCCTTTGATCATGTTGATAGAGCTTTAAAATTGGTCCAAGTCCAAAATGGACCAATTTTATTTAACAGGACGTAAGTGAGGGACAAACTTGAAATCTCATATAATGGGAGCACATGGTGTCATCGTGTTGTATTTCAAATAGCGAGAGCCTGTGATCTGTAGCTGCTAATTATATATTAAACTAGAAAACTTGTGAGCCGCAGCTCACAAATAAATACCCCCCACCCCCTAAAAAAATTAATCAGATAAAATTTAGAATAGGAGATGCATATCTACAGGTTTCATGAAAATCCATCAAGGGGTTTAGGAGGAGTTGCAGATAAGAGATGGGCACCCCCATGTAGTTGAATGTGGCTGAGCCCATGTATTGCTATGGGAAACCCCAAAATCATTCTGATCAAACTTTCAAATAGTAGGTGCACATCTATATTATGTTACAAAGATTGTGTAAAAGTTTCATGACAATCCATCAAGGGGTTTAGGATGAGTTGTGGATAAGAGATGGGTACCCCCATGTAGTCGAATGGCTAAGTCCATGTTTTGCTATGGGAAACCCCAAAAATTATTCTGATCAAATTTTAAAATAGTAGAGGCACATCTACATTTTGTCACAACAATTGTGTGTAAGTTTCATGAAAATCCATCAAGGGGTTTAGGAGGAGTTGCGGATAAGAGATGGGTACCCCCATGTAGTCGAATGGCTAAGTCCATGTTTTGCTTTGGGAAACCCCAAAAACCATTCTGATCAAATTTCAAAATAGTAAGTGCACATCTACATTATGTCACAACAATCGTGTGTAAGTTTCATGTAAATCCATCAAGGGGTTTAGCAGGAGTTGCGGATAAGAGATTGGTACCCCCATGTAGGCGAATGGCTAAGTCCATGTTTTGCTATGGGAAACTCCAAAAATCATTCTGATCAAATCTTAAAATAGTAGGTGCACATCTACATTATGTCACAAAGATTGTGTGTAAGTTTCATGAAAATCCACCAAGGGGTTTAGGAGATGGGTACCCTGAAGTGTAATGGAAGGACGGACGGACACCCCTATCACTATATACCCCCCAGTTTTGAAGTGGGGGGGTATAATAAAATATAAGAAAACTGTTAAGAATATTTTCCTGTCCACATACAGCGCACTGCCTGTCAAACATAAAGATTGTTTACTCTGTGAAATTAGGCAAAAAATATACCTTCAGTAAAATGAAAAATTCTCAATCATTGATTATCTGGACAAAGATATTTCTGAAGCAAATAGTAGTATTTGTATTTCTCTGATTATGATCAATCTTTCAGTAATCAATCTTTAAGTTATCCCTTACACTTATAGGTTACTTTCCAAACAAGAGGCTCTCAGGACCCTTATTCCTAACCTGGTTTAAAACATCTAATTTGAGTCAGTGAAATTGTTTTTTAAGTTAAACAATAAGGCAAGCAACAATTAAAGGGGCTTTAAGGGGCTTAACCCCTTAAATAAGTCACATGATAAAGGAGACTTTTGTATCGCTTATTTTGCAGCACACCTTAGCAAGCAACAGTTTTCAATCTAAAAGCATGATTTTAAACACTGTACTTTTGAGGATGCTGTTGTTATAACAGACTAACATTGAGTAATAACCATATTAATTTTTATAGCGAGCTTTCGTGCCCGCTCGAGCGGAGAGCTCTACGGTATTTGTTTCCGCGAGAAATTTGCTAATGCTGATTTAGATTTTTTATGGTCCGGAAAGGGTTATTATTTTTACAGGGTCGGAGTGAATGTTAAAATAATTTATAAGAAAAGAAATAATGCTTAAAAAAAATAATAAATTGCACTTTTTACAAGAAAATAATATTCTTAAAATAGTAAATACACATAAGCCGCACGTTTCGTCTTGGATATATGCACATACGAAACTAACGTGTCTCGAAGCTTGAATCGCCCCATACCATCTCGCCCCAAATACATTATATAAACAAACCGTAATCCCTTTTAGCTATGCTCGCATTTAGGCAATGCCTACTCCATATTAAACCTACAACTTATAGGTCTTGCCAATAAAGAATTGGCATATAGCGAAAATTTTTGTGGAGTTTTAATTTTCGCCTTATTCGCGACTATTACCGTAAGGCAAAATTTAGAATCCACATAAAATAGAATCGACAAAAATTTGTAGTGAGAATATTATAAAATCGCGAAAATAAATGACTGATATAAAACAACTTGGTCATTTGGTATGAAATTGCGAAATTTGCATGCAACAAAAATTACCCCCTATACTGAAGGTCAAAGTGAAAAGGATGCAAGTGTGCTTATCTACTACTAAGGCTTACCCATATCAAGTTTCTTCAACCTAGGACTTAATAGTTCTTTAGATATGGAGATGCTGTCAAAACTTTAACAATGTTATTACATGTGTTTAAAATTGTCGAATGATGGGAATGCAACTGTGCTAAGCTACTACTGGGGCACATGCATACCAATGTTCATCAACCAAGAATATAGTTTTTGAGATATGGAGGTGCTTGCAAAATTTTAACATAGCTATCAAATTGATTTAAAATTGTCAAGGTCACTCAACAGGAAAAACAAGGCCAAAGTCAAAAGAAAGGGATGCAAATGTGCTAAGCTACTACTTTGGCATAGGCATGCTAAGTTTCATGAATCTAGGACTAATAGTTCATGAGATTTGGAGGTACTGGCAAAATTCTAACATTGCTAATAACATGTTTTTAAGATTGTCAAATTATTCAACCAGAAAATCAAGGTGAAGGTCAAAAGATGGAGATGTTACTGTGCTAAACTACTACTGGGGCATGTGTATACCAAGTTTCATCGACCAAGGACTTATAGTTCTTGATATATGGAGGAACCTTAACTGAAGATTTTAATTAAATTGTAAATTACCAACTTTAATTTATTGAACTGATCATATTTATTTTTTTTATTGGATCAATTGACATCTTTTGAGGACTTCTTGTGTTCCTTTGTATATACTACCTGTCCAAACAGTTGATGAAATTCTGTTTCTGGTAAAGCTTTTGTCAGCACACAATAAGCATGTCTCAAGCAATTCTTTACAGAATTTATTTTGTCAATCATGGTGTCTCCTGTGAATCCTGACCTTTGTCTTATTGTCTGCCATTGGGGTATGAATGTTGAAGCAGATACTAAAGCATCTTTTGCAAGTTCTTTCTTGTATTGTTTTTCTTCCATGCCAGACAAGTACCAAATGTATTCACCTATTCCTCTATTTGATTTGATTGGTCCTCTAATAACCCCATCATATTGATGATAATGTTCTACAAATAACAATAATAAAAAGAAGACTTTAACAAGAACATGGGTCAAGGTTTCATGTCTGACAAAACTTGTGACTTTTACCTGTGATCTTTTGTTCCAAGAAATTATAGGTTTGTTACTCATTAGCTTTAATGTGCATATGATTCATGGTATTCTACAAAGGCGTTCAAAATCATGCATCGGTAACAAATATCACTTAATTTTTTTTTTAGTTTCTGACTTGTGACCTTGACATTTTTTTTAACCTTTGACCAAAACACCTGTAGCTACTGGTAGCTTTTTTTGTCTCATAACTTTTGATGTTTGTACGTTTAATGATATTCTATCAAGATGGTTACAAGTTTTGCTGCAGAAACCAATCTTACTTTAAAATTTCAAAGTAGTTTACTTGTGACCTTGACCTATGACCTTATGACAACTTGATGTTTTAACATAAGGTCATCAGATCTGGTAAAAATCCATTTCACTTACAATTTTTTGTCAATTTTATTATGAATTTTAAGCTCAAATACTATTATCTGATTTTAAAGATTTTCTAATTCTTTTACTTATAAGCAATTTTCAAACATGGATCATACAGTCAGGGGACCAACTTGTACAAGTCAGATTGGTCAGATTAAACAAACTAGAGTTATCTTCTCCTTATTTTTAGAATTTTCAATCTGACTTCTACGAGTAGATAATAATATAATGTCTTTTAAAAGCAAATGAAAGATACCAACAAATCCTAGCTAGAGATGGTATAGGCGATTTTGAAATAAGTGACATTGACAGTGAAGATGAAGATCTCGTAGATATTGTTGTAAACAATGCCGGTGATGCCCAAGCAAATAGTTGGCGTAGGGACTTCAGTCATATAGAAAAAGGTCTCCCACATCTGTTCAATCCTGAAAATATAACTGGCCCTCAAACAAAACTTGGACAAGATAAAGAGCCTCTTGACTTCTTTAATCTCCTTTTCACAGATGAGATAATGCACTACATTATTGATTGTACTAACAAATATGCAAGGCAACAAATAAATGATTTTCCTACTCAAAATAAAGCAGCTTGGGTCTGTCCATCTCTTCCCGAAATGAGAGCGTTTATTGGTTTGACATTTCTAATGGGAATAACTAAAAAGCCTGACCTTAAGTCCTACTGGTCCACTGAGAAGCACCTTAAGACACCAATATTTTCTCAAACCATGAGTCGAGATAGATTTTTCATAATTATGAGGTACCTCCACTTTGTTGACCCATATGTTAATGTTCCTCAGCCAGGTCAACCAGGACATGACACACTGTACAAGGTCAGACATCTTATGAACTCTTGCAATGCTCGAATGAAGGCTGAGTATGTTCCCAAAAGGCATGTCAGTGTAGATGAGGCTATGGTACCGTACAAAGGTCGTGCTCCCTGTAAACAGTACATGCCAGCTAAACCGACAAAATGGGGAATAAAGATGTGGGCATTAGCTGAGTCCGACACAGGTTATATGTCTTTTTGCGAGATATACAGCGGCAAAACTGATCGTCCAGCAACAGGCTTGGCTACCTCTGTAGTTAAGTCGTGTTTAGATGGTGCCGGTCTCAGTGGCAGAGGTTATCATGTGTACATGGACAACTTTTTTACCAGTCCAGCCTTATTCCATGACTTATATGAAAATTATGATACACATGCTTGTGGTACAGTGAGGAAGAGTCGACGTGATTTGCCAAAAGATATAATGGTAAAAAAGCCTGATGGAATAGCTAACAGGGGTGATTGTCTCTTTCGTCAAGATGGTCCTATTACAGCAGTTGTTTGGAAAGACAAAAAACTTGTATCTGCTATCTCTACTATCCATGACTTTTCCATGACTGAAGTGCAGAGACTTGTTCAAGTAAATGGTCAGTTTACGAGACAGCCTATCGCTTGCCCAAAGTTGATTAGTGATTACACTAAGTACATGGGAGGTGTTGACAGATGTGACCAATTTACCCAGTATTATGTGTTTAGTCACAAGACACTAAGATGGCCAAAGAGGGTGTTTTTCAGTATGATGGAAATCTTGAAGTATGATGCTTTTAGGTTATTTCTACTGTCCCCTTATCATCAGCCTGCGCCTAACAAACCATCTCTGACCTTTCTTCAGTTCTCTGAGAAAGTAGCAGTCAGCTTAATCTCTGGATTCACCATGAGGGAAAACCCACGGGGCAGACCTGCACTTGCACCAACTGAGGCAAGACTAACACAAAGACACCTTCCAGTTGATCTTGAGAAGAAGTCCTGGTGTCATGTTTGTTGGGCCAGAGTAGCCAGTGGAAAGCAGGAGAAGAGAGCTCAGACAAAATATGGTTGTAGAGACTGCGGAAAACATCTATGTTTGCCAGGATGCTTTTCTACTTATCACTCTGTCAAGACATATGCCTGAATCCATTCACCATTATAATTGTACGTTGTTGTTTCCAGTTTGAGTTCCAGTTGTTTATTCACAGTTAACTGTTGACTTTTCTTATAATTGAACTTAATTGAATGATATTTTCAACTACTTTGGAAGATTGGATGTTGATGGATGTATGGAACAGTTATGAAAATTGAAAAAAAAGTAAGCAATTGTCTTGTCTTAGCTACAATTTTAATACTTTTTTAAATTGTCAAATTTTAAATGACAAACACATTTTTTTTCCATAAAACATTAGTACTTAGAGACAGAAATTTATAAATATCCACTTTTTATATAAATATTAAAAAGTTTAATTTAGTCTTGAATAATAATTTAGGTAATTAAAATTCTGAAAATATTTTTTTTCACAATTCCTTTATGTTTCATTCAATTAATTTTACATTGGCAATGTTCAAAGAGAGATAACTCAATGGATCACCAGGATGTAAACATTTTGTAAACAAAATGGCGGCCGAAAAGTCGCCGGTCAAATTCTGTCATTATTTTCCATATTTTATGGACAAACCGCGTGCTTTTTAAGCATCCACATGTTGAAAATAAAATCACTGGTGTTGATTTAACTTGAAGATAAAACCATATGCCGAGATTTATTGAGATAACAAAAGAAAAATAGTTCTGTTTTATCGGCGGCAAAATGACAGTTTTAAGAATTGGGTTCTTCACGGTAAACTTCATGATATCTCGTAAAACTCCTATTCCTTTTACTATTCTTTATTATGACAGTAAAAAATTATTATTCAAACATATGTTGCATGAATTTGAAGACATGATTTGAAGTAACAGCGACGTTTGGGCACATTTTCTGACACAACCGTATTTTGTCTCGCACATGTCAAATTAATTCAGGCGGGGGATCGTCGCGTGCATAATAATGCAGTCATAGAAACCTCAAAACCAGATAAATCCAGTAAGGAAAGTGTTAATTCTCTTTTTTAGAGCTATTCTGTATGGTCAAATTCCTTTTCAATATACGAAGAGCTATTTATGATTCTTAAAAAATAATCATGGTTTTGAAATTAAGATTTTTTATTTTAATTGCTCGGGTTCAAGAGCCCGCGCAGATCTAGGTTCAACTGCAGGTTCCTGTAGACCTCTGTACAATTCCGCCCATTTCAAATCATTTTATTGATCAATGCTCCATAATTGAAGACGCTTTCGGGTAGCAGAAATGGCCGAATGTTTCCGATAAGCATGATAAGTGTCTTTTTAGTATGTGTCCATTTGAACCTGTATTCGTTTCCAATTTCCAAGACTAATAATTCATGTTCTAAATTACAGATAAACATTATAGGCTGGTTGCCGATTTGAGTCTGTGTTTAGTCATGATTATTCATGAACTTATACTATTTCATTCATACAAAGCATTTCCCCATCTTAAAATAAACTGATCCTCTGTAGCGATATTTAACCGTTTGTTCCATTATGGAACAACATCGGGGTATACTTTGCCTATAAATCAATTTGATAAATGCGTGCGACACAACCTAAATGTATCAACAGTAACTTCAAAATTACGCTACTAATATATTAGTTTAATATTGTTGTGGTCTTGTCAACTACATTTTGTTTGTCACTTTTCGTCATTGTTATTTATGAAGGTATATACTAGTATATTAATTTATTTTCATAACTCAAAATATTCCCCCGACCAAAAAAGGAATTACATAAACGTTACATACGATATTTGTTTCTGTAGCTTTTTTTAACTGGTTCAGTCCATTATAGAGCATCATCAGTGGAATGTTTTGCGGATCGATTACACAGGCACTTGTTCGATTACCTAAATAGGCATTAACAGTCTCCAATGTGACCATGCAGTGGACGTTCCTTTGTCGTATCACATGTATCACAGAGTTCATGAATGTGTGTTTTATGCATCTAAAGAGCAGCTTAAGAGTTGAAAGTAAATAATATATGTGGATTTTGGTGTTTTCTCTGATCACTTTCAGTCCGTTCATGTTACTCAAGTAAAAGAGACACGAGACTACACTAACATGGGTACTTCAATCTTAATTTTGTATTTCACATGTTTCAGATAATTGATATAAAATCGGAAAGAATATAAAAAAAGCTCATGTTGATTTCTTATCAGCACAAATGTTTGAATATAGCTCATAGACTACCGAAATTTAAGTCTTTTTCTTCCTCTTATATGTAAACAATTTATTCACTTGTGTTTATAAATGATCATAATCATCTGTTACAGTAACGGGTTAGATACCCTTCATTAAAATAGTTTTTTTTTTTAAAGGCAATCGTTTAAGTTCAGTGAGCTACAGGAAGAGGATAGAGGGGTGAATTTATTTTATTACTGTACAAACATGACATAAGCCCCTGTAAAATAGGTACACTTTACATTGTGATAAATGCCGAGGCCGAGCAAGCTTTTTTGGAAAGCTTTTACTTGTATACAAGTCAGAATCATGCCCTCCTTTGGCAGTAAATTTCTCTACTTTGGCTGTCATGAACACCAAGGTCTTTAATTATGCTACCAATTATTTATCTAGTATAAACCACATTGGTGTTCAAAACCATGGATATAAATGACAGACTTAGATAATTAGCTATGAAATTCTTTGATGATAATTGAAACTTTACAGCAAATCTGTTTCCCATCTGCACAAGAGATTCTTTCATTCTAAAGGCAGAATGTTGTTGTTGACCTTGTGATACAATTTGAATAAGATTTATTGGTTTTGAGAAATGTTTTTTTTCAAAAAACATTGATTATTGGAGCATATTTGATAGAAACAATTCTTACTCTAACAAGTCAGATTTGTTCTGACATGTAGAAGTCAGAATTGGATCCGACCCTACAGAGTAAGAAACCATAAATAGAATCTTACTGGAAGTCATAATTGGATCTGACTCTACAGAGTAAGAAACCATAAATAGAATCTTAATGGTACAAGTAAGATCTATTCTGACTTGTACAAGTTGGTCCCCTGACATATGATAGTTCTACACGAACAAAGGAGTATGTTCGAAAAGGGCCAAAAGCTGCCCTAAGTTTTAAATTCAAAACAGCTACAAAATTATGGATCGCCCTAGCTGTCATATATTAATAAGGCCCAAAATGTAATGTAAAACAACAACAAGTACAGTTAATCTTTCATCATCAGCATAAGCTCACATCCCTCTGGTCATGCGACAAAAATTAGCAATTGTCGAAAAAAATGGTACAATTGACAATTGACTAAGTCGTTTAACATGAAGAAGATATCCGAAAGACCTAATTCTAGTACTCAGAATAAAGGACATTTATACTAAAGCCATCAATAAAATTTAAAGTCACCGTGATTAGTAGTTGCTGAGAAAACTGTTAAGAAAGTTAGTTGCGGACGGACCGAAGGATGGACGGATAATTAAGAAGCAGAGAGGTACCAACAGGGCATCCAAATGTTAAACGCCTGAATGAGCAAAGACAAAATTAGTAAACACAAATGATAACAGCATGAAGAAACAGACAACATAAAAACACCACAAACAACCAACTGAAATGGTATTCTTGGGTATTTTGGGGTATCTTGGGTATTCTGGGGTATTCTTAGGTATTACATGCACCAAAGTTTTTAAAACTCATCATCAATATTGACATCCAGACTTAACAACATGATATAGATCTATAGAACCTCACGTTCTGATGTTGAACATTACAACCTATAATAACCGATTTCAGTCTTGTTGTTAGCTTATTTAACTTTGCTTCTTTCTGCTTAAGCTTTACATTTTGTAATTTGTAAGAGGTGTTTTATAAACGAGCATATCGCATATTTAGCCTAACATCTTTATATCTGAACTCAACATTATGCTGTATTAACTCAACATCGTGATATCTTAACATCAAGTTTTGTTTTTAAACATTACAAACTACATTTTCAACCATACTGGCAGTGTATTTAACTTTACTTTTCTCTGATTGAGCTTTACATTCTGTAATTTGTAAAAGGCGTTTTATCAAGATTTCGCATTACATCTTTATATCAGAAGTCATCATCTCAACATTTGGACTTAACTTCATGCTGTCTCAACACCGCGCTTTTCAACCTTCCATTCTGGGGTTTTACTATACAATCTTTTCTTTTAACTATGCCATAAGTTTATTAATATCTACTTCTTTCTGTTTAACTTTACATTTTTGTTATTTTAAAAAGGTGTTTTATATACCAGAATATCCCATGAAGATTCGACATAACATCATTAAATCTGAACTTGTCATCACAATATCTAAAAAAAAGCTTCGCCGAGCGCAGCATGATACGACCGCAACATGTTGAACCCTGTACGTTTTAGGCCCAATATGGATAGTCAATTGCTCTGGACATATGCAGCCCATGGTGGATTGACAAAGGTTTTTGACACATGCAGCTTTTGGTGGACTTTCTAAATTCACATTTTAAAAGGAATTATTTTCTTTCCAAAGGAGATCAAATCAGACCACAAATAAATAAGTTTCGAATCTGGCCCCTAATTTCATAACAGGGGAAAAGGGGGGGGAGGGTCGCAAAAATTAATTCTCAATTTTGTATCCACTATTTGACAAGAACAAACATGCAAAAAAAAATTTCAAAATTGGATCACAAGTAAAAAAAATTCCATTTTGGTCCCTTTTGGCCCCTCATTACATAATAAGGGGGAAAAGATGGGGGTAGCAAAAATAAATTCTCAATTTTGCATCCGCTATTTGACAAGAACAAACATGCAAAAAAAATTTTCAAAATCGGTCCACTAATAAAAATTTTTCCATTTTGGCCCCTTTTAGGGCCGTAACCCCTATAAGGGGTCATCTGACAACTTCGACCCTATGGAGACTTTTGTAGAGCTAAATGAGCTGAACAATTAAGCAAGCAACAGCTT
>CAXARO010001634.1:0-12308 GCA_963971305.1 Arcuatula senhousia
GCAGACCAAGCATAACATGTAGACGGGTGTATAAGTGCACGCAATGTGCACTCTGTGTTTACTAAGTTAACAGTTAAGTGCACTTTGCGTTTACTTGAAATTTTCAGTAGACGTGAAAGCTGACATTTCGTTTACTTTCACGACCACACAAATGTTCACTTAGTAAACGCAAAAGTAGACGCATTTATGGATATTGTTCCAAAAGTAGACACCGCAGCCTTAGTAGACGCAGAAGTGAACTTTAGTCTACTGCGTCTACTGTAGACACACACTAGACGCACGTTCACTCCGGGTCAGGTTTATAAACATTGTATCGGATAATGTGTATTTTTATTTTTGCAATTTAATTCGTATTCGTATTTCGAAAGTAAGAAAAGACGTCTAATATATGACGGTTTTCCGTCGGTATTAAAAGCTTGCATGAAGTTTATGTTGTCCGTTGTACACGAATTTAGTTATATAGACTCAGTGATTAAAATCCTATTAACGCTAAAATACCGTCCATTTTCATTCCCCTAAACATACATTGCTAAAGATTTAAAAGTTGCCCAAAAAAATCCAGTGTAATGTAATTAAAATATTTTAAGGGCGACACCTCAACTTCCTGAGTGCAAACTAACCAAGCTCGTGTAAAAGTGAACAACTGAAAAAAGACAACAACAAAAACAATGCCTGTCAAAGGTATTGTCGAAGGATGCCGAAACATGGTAAGAGACTTTGAAAAAAATGGTTTGTTCTGTTTTGTTAGCCCTTCCATATTTATTTCTATTTCGGGCTAATGCTTTCTATTCCGAGGCTTAATTTTCAAAGGTACATGATCACCCCTAGTTAGGTGATACGATAATTCAAATAAACTATAGAAAACCGACACAAGACACAAATTAACATAATCCAAACTTTGATACTTTTTCTTTACCAGACAAATCGTATTCTATTTAAATGGCTTACCAAAAGCAACTTTATGTAAATCTATGTAAGTTTTGTTCATCTCTCGTGAACTCCACTAGGTGTGATAATGAGAAAAACGCACGGATAACAACTTTTGTGATGCAGCATTATTATTTACGTTTTCCAGTCTTGAGCATCATACTTTTCATACTCAACACTATCGCTACATGTATATCATATTGAATTGCCCCGTGTATACATGCATTGTATTGCCATTCATTACACCTCAGTAGGAAAGGCTTATTCTACAATATTCGGATTTAACAGGAACAGACTTCTTGGCATCCCCGCCGAGCTGCAAAAAAATTATGTCCACTTGCCTAACAGGAAGTACAAAGGCGACAGACCTGAAAACGCTTCCCACCATATAACGTATGAGACCCCTAATTGAAGCTGCATACCAAATATCAAAAGGCCTACGAATAGTAGTGGCTAAGAAATCTGTTACGAATTTTTTTCCATTTTTTAGCTCACCTGGCCAAAGGCCATGTGAGCTGATGCCCTTCACTATGCGTCCATTGTCGTCTGTCATCCGTCTGAATCTGAAACTTTAAAGGAATAATATATGTCATATTGGCAACAAACGATCCTCATTTTAAAATGATTCGATAAAAACATGGCCGCTGTTACTAAAAATAGAACATAGGGTAAAATCACTTAAAATGGCTTATAACTCAGCAACCATACCAGATAGAAAAAATCCAAAGGATCCTTAACTCTTCAGAATCAAAAGCTCTACGAAAGTCGCCATTGGGTCGAAGTTGTCAGATGACCCTTTATAGGGGTTATGGCCCTTTTAAGGTCAAAAATAGCGTTTTTCATGTTTTTGCCCTATGAAATGAAAACTATTGCAGATAAAGAAAAGCGGTTGCTTGCTTAAATGTTCAGCTCATTAGGCTCTACAATTAAAAGTCTCCAAGGGTCGAAGTTGTCAAATGACCCCTTATAGTGGTTACAGCCCTTAAAATGTGAATAATGGTGTTTTTTTGCTTATTTTGAATGAAAACTATTGCAGATAGAGAAAAGCTTTTTCTTGCTTAAACATTCAGTTCATTTAGCTATTCAAAAGTCTTCATATGGTTGACATTAGGACCAGGTGAGCGATTTAGGCTCCTTTGAGCCTCTTGTTACCCTTAAAATTCGAAATCAGCTCTTTAAACAGGAAGAAGGTACATGTCAACGATAAACCTGGAAACGCATCCCACAATATGAATCTCCTACCTGAAGCTTCATACCGAATAGTGAGAGCCTAGGATTAATAGTAGCTGAGAAATCTGTTACAAAAAAGTCTGACGGACGCATGCAAGGACACATATTCGCACGGACGGACGCCCGGCATTTCTATGTCCCCGCTCCGCGTTGCCGTGAGAGACAAATAATAAAAAATAAAGGTGAAAAACATTCTGGGAGAATTGCAAAACAATACATAGCTACTGGTTCCATATTTCTGTGTTCAAATGGTTATCTATATTTCTGGTAAAAATTATTGAAACAAAACAAAACATAAACTTTTACAGTTCATTTATAGCGTTTAGAAAAATGTTTGAAAAACTGAGGCGTGACGGACAGAGCGCATAGCTAAAGTCCCCTTCGGCTTTCCCCGATAGATGAACAATAAGAACTTAGATGATCAATCTCTTATATCCGAAAGAAAAGACAAAGCAAGGCAGATATACCGAAGTAATTGAAGTTCGCAATGGTCCTGACTTGTTACAGGCATTTCAAAAGAAATAGTGGCTGGGTTAAACCGGGTTTTATGGTTCCAGATGTCCTACTTCAATTATGATCGAAGGATGTTCAAGTTATTAACTTTCGGCTTCTTTTCGGTATAATCGGTAGCACTGTTTTACATGTAATTTGCATGAAGCTGATCCTCGGGAACACAGGGAATCTTTTCTCGCTTACTCATTCATCAATGATTTCCCGAGGATGCATGTAGCTGAGACAATATATAATTCTAATTAGCTTTCTGACATTCAACATTATTCCATATCAACTAGCTTGAATAAAGTTTTCTTTACTTATCATATGCAGATTTATTACACGAGCACCCGTCCTTCTGTGCGTTATTCGGAATATACATGTAGTTTCTCATTTTTCACGGTTGAATTCTACTAAAGTTTGACAGATAGCTGAAAGACTTTTAGACAATCTGTTATGAGATATTTTTGAGATAACATTATATATTAAGAATAATGTTTACGCAAGGTTGCAAAAAAAATTGAAACTAAGAAACAATGTACATACCCGTAGCCAGAATTTTTCAACAGGGGATTCGAAAATGTTAGAGGGGGTCGATTTCCAAAATTTTTCTTACTTTAATAGTGCTTAACCGATTTTTCACCTGATTTTTCCCTATTTTGCTATTTTGATCAATTTTTTTGTCCAAGGGGTTGGGGGGGGGGTGTTCGTCCGAGCCCCTCGAATCTCCCTATCTACGGGTATGTTGTACTGATATGGTTAATTTGCCCTAGATGACATTCTGATATGAAAGTCGTATGCCGATCAACAGTTCGTCTGTTAGTCAATAATGGCAGTGTCATGCAGTTTCGGTCGGTAGAATGCAGGATCTATTGCAAATACTGTTGACGCCAGGATGCAACACACTCGATTTCCAAAATCACGTACTATTGTTTTTATTTTATTACATTTAATTTATTTATAATTTACTATAAACTAATTTTATTTTCATATTTATTTAAGAAAAAGATCAGCATGTTTTCATGTACTATTTTTCCATTCGAATACGATGATAAAACAATTTGCGATGATGCTCGAGTTTGATCGAAGTCACCCGGGTTAACCCGAGATCGTGAAATCGGTGGTTATCGTGAACTCGGTTAGGAAAAATGTAAACAAACGAGAATTAACCAATGGGAAAAGAGAAATTAGGACTAAAATGTAGTCGTTAACGCGGTTAATGTTATCGTTCAACCCGGTTTGTTCCTTTTTACTGTTATCGTGAACCGCAAATTTGTATTATGTAATATGTACCAAAAGCTTCTTTCTTTTATCAAATAGTGTTAGTTTAGATGTTTGAAACCTTTGTTAGTGTAACAAATTAACTTTTTGGTCTTTGAAATTAGAAGTATCTCATTAACAAATTAAGGAAAGAAACTAAAAAGGGTAAATAAAGGTAAAATTACTGGACTATATAATATATAATATATAGTAAGGTTGTCAACCATATGCTATTTACCACTCTCTAATTAATTACAGCCGGTGTTTGGGAAACTTGGGGTATATACATGCGTCCGATTATTCATTTCTGACCCTGTTAAAGTACTTTATAAAGAATTATGATCTTACTGTTTTTTATCTACTTTTCCATAACAACTTGTTTTAATTGTTTTGGTCGTGGTCCAAAATCTTTGAACTAAATATAAACGGTATGGCAAATTGCAACTTCGAATTCGGGTTTAATTTTTAAGAAAAAAAGGTTAACAAAATCCTTAGACGGACAGACACACGAACAAGAATAGATATCATTAACATAATAAACCAACAGCTTATTCAATATTGGCACTATATATATACATGTGTAGTACAAATAAACGACCAATCAACTTTGTTTATAAAAAAAATAAACCATGTCAAGACATAGTGACCGTCTTTTTGTTATACAGGAAGTAGATCGAGAGTGACAGACCTAATGCTATGGGATTGCATACTTATGCTACATACCAAATATCAAAAGGCTGCGATGAGTAGTTATTGAGTTAATTGATTTTTAACTTCGTGGAATCCAGCAAAAAGAGGGACATTAGCGACCCTTTATCATAAAACTGACCTTTATAATTAATTCTCAATCTTATGGCAGTCGTTATGTACAGAATATTTAACATGAAAAGGGCTTCACTTGGTTCCGAATCCTGGCGGTGCACGGGAAGCGAATAGGCCCACAAAGGCACTAAGCTTGTCGGAAGAAGTCCACTAAAGAGCGCTCAGAAACGGCTGACATTGGGTCCGTTCGCTTAGCTCAAAAACGACTGGGATATGTGCCTAAGGTAGTTGAATGGGACAGCCCTGTCATAATGAATACCGGAGTCATCATGCTATAATTCGGAAAACCTGACCGCAAACCATAGTGGGTCAAGGTGAGTGGACAGGGCCAGTGGCTGATCCAGAAATTTTGAAAGGGGAGGGCGCGCAATTAAAAAAAGTCTTTGGGACTTCTTATTTAATACAGTTCCTAACCAAATTTTCCTGTAAAACGGGAGGGAGCGCGCCCGGCACACCGTTCTTTAACCCACCTTTGATTAGTGATGCTTCTTGCCAGGGATGTTCAAAAGACACGTAAAAGATCACTTTGAAGATCGCAAAGTAATTCATCAAATATAAGCTAAATTTTCTGCCCCTAACCACCTCGCTCTTTATCCTGTGGTTTTCAAAATTTACAGTTCTTTTGTTTCCCACCCAAACCCTTTTTTCTCGCTCAGTGTGTGTCGGTTCAAAAGGATTCAGTATTGTATTTTCGGCAGATAATGGTTGCCTATGTGAACCTGGTTAAGGGTTGGCTATATCCCACTCTGTTAAGTGTTCAAACTAGTATATGACCTCATTTCAGGTAAAGTTTCTTCATTGTCAGTCACCATAGGTTAAAGTTTCAGATCATGCGGTTTATTTTTTATTTTTTTTTTTTTTTTTTTGGGGGGGGGGGGTTCGTTATTTTCTGGGTACATTGGCCTATTGTGCATTGGGGGTACATTAATCTTATGAGTTGGTACATTTCCTTCTCGTTTATGGTCGTACATTAGCATACATGACCAAATATTTTTATTGAAAACCTTATGCTTTATATAGCAGAAATCCTTTTCAGTGTTTATTTGAAGCTGTGCTGTCAAAACATATTTTTAATAAAAAAAAAGATTTATCATGTTTTTGTTTTTTTTATCGGAAATGATCGGTCACTTAAATACTGTGCAAAAGTATGCTGTTAAAATCGTATACAAATACTTTAAGTGTGTAGGTCTATGATAATGATTTACTGGCAACGCAATAATGTTAAACTATAAGTATTTCGGTAAAACTGGTTTTAGTTTGTCATCAAAATAATGCTTGTTTGATTCAGTCCAGAAAAGCAAGAGGTGTAGGTTGTACACGGTTTTTAGCTGTTGCTTGCTTAAATTTTCAGCTCATTGAGTTCTACAAAAGTCTCCATAGGGTCGAAGTTGTCAGATGACCCCTTATAGGGGTTATAGCCCCTTAAAGTTAAAAAATAGTGTTTTTGGCCTATAGAATGAAAACTATTGCATATAGAGAAAAGCTGTTGTTTGCTTACCATTCATCTCAGTTAGGCTTCATAGGGTCGACATCAAGACCAGGTGAGCGGTTCAGGCCCCTGGGAGCCACTTGTTTATTTTATGGGGTGTTAACAACTAATAAGGAAATACATTTTATGTATTTTTTAATGATCATAGAGAAAATGCTTCATAAATCTTTTTTAGCGCAAATCCGGGAATTCCGTTCCAAAACGTTCATTGTAAACCTTTCGTTTTAGTTATCTCAACAGAATAGTGTCATTAAAACATATGCAGTACGTTTTAAAACTAGAAGTTACCGTTGAAGGCATATGTGACCATGTTATGTTGACGATAACTTAAACCGAGTTAAACGTTAACAGCTTTGATTTTTAACCGCGTTAACGACTACATTTTAGTCAAAATTTCTCTTTTCCCATTGGTCAATTCTCGTTTGTTTACATTTTGCTTAACCGAGTTCACGATAACCACCGACTTCACGATCTCGGGTTAACCCGGGTGGAAGTTGAATGTCCCCAAATTGTTAAATGCGCGGTATGTGGTATTCGTCGTCTAATCTCGGAAAACCAAACTTCACACCTGCGTTGATTGTATTAATTGCAGATGGTAAACCTCACTCAGCATGGGTTAATAATCAAGTAATTATCACGATGACGTACTGGGACCTTTATTATGTCCATTGCCGACATGTATACATAGACCTGTATTGACATGTACATGTATAAATTAAATTAACAACTTAGAACAATAAAGATAACGCAACTCTTAAAATTCTATCGGATTAATTCAATTTCATTATGCGTAACACAGTCTTTGAAATTAGCACAGGTCCAATAGGCCTGTTAACCTCTGCTCGGTCCGCACACCTTTGAGAATTTTTGCAAACTTTGTAACATTGTTCATTTGTTTTATATAAAATTTTGGAAACTATTAGATTCCGACCTCTAAATTTTCAACCCAAATTTCTTAGGTTTTTGACAATGCGTATTTCTATACTGCATGTACTGATTGATGCAGTAATAACTTTTCAAATTTGTGCAAATTTATCACCATTATGTTTTAAATTTTAGCTTATTCTTAGATCGAGTTCTAAACTTCACTCCCGAATAAACCTACACGACGTTCTATCCAGTCCCGAATACAGTTATGGTCTATCTTTTTAAATACTTAAAATGAATTGCTTAAAATGGTAAAATGTATGTGCTTGTTTTGGTGTTGCTTTAGAATATAATTATGCAAAATTGCCACTGAAATGTTTTATCTTTTATTGCTAATATCTATAATATCCACTTTTAAACTAGCTAACGACTTCGATTCCCCCTAGTGCGCAACTCCCGGTAAGCTATCGTGTACATGTAATCTTTTTCCGGGGGGGGGGGGGGGGATCGTTGATATAGATTTAAAGTTGTGAAATTAGCACTTCAAACACTTAAGGACCGTCAATTTAACTTGAAGTGGGGGCTTGTTTTATTTTCAAAAAAAAATATTTGAAAATTTTGATGAAAAAAAAATATTTTGGCAGCAGAGGGTAAAAAATATATTTTGAATCTAAGGATTTATGCTATATATTAACAAAATTCTAATCAATAAAAATATTCTGTCGCGACGCTTTGAATAAGCGCGCGGAAAAAAAATTCTGACCTAAGCAAACTGACACAAGCCCCCCCCCCCCTTCAAGTTAAATGGTCCGTCCCTTGTATCTTCGTTACTTGTCAACAGATTTTGTCTCAGAAAAATAAAATCGTTTAAATACATGTACATGAAATAAGTTTAATTTCACTTTTATGGACATCCTAGTTCTTGTGTTCGTTTTTCTCAGCTGATTTCCATCAGTTAAACCAACTCTTACGCTGTGTCAAGTTTGTGGCATCGGTATACTTTCATCATAAACAGGTTATAGGTAATTGCTTAATTATTACATCACTGATAAGGTCAATCATCGATAATCTAAGATTTATTAGCATGTACCCACTACTATAGCTAGTTTGATATGTCAAAGGGAAACAGTGGGATGCCACTTAATACATTTTCACTTAAACACAATCTTTGTGAGATAGTGAAGATGTGCACATTTTATTTCCTCGGTTGATTTTATTATGACTTAACCACACCAATACTAAAATAAAAAGAAAAACATTTTTGTCTTATTCCGTTTGTTCAACAGGATGATTTCCAATTGTAACCCTCCCCTATTTCACAGTGCTGGTCGGTTTCGGTACTACAATTTCAATCAATTAATGGTTGTAATATTGTTTTCTCGACTGTTTCCTACAGTGATAAAATAATCCAGAAAGAGAAAGACATACCGGAAAAGATCGCAATGGTCCTGACTTTAAATTGTCATCTCAAAAAGAAATAGATGGTAAAACTAGGTTTTATGGTGCGCCAGTCATCTCCCTGCATTGTGCTTTGGTTCAATCTAAATTTGTCTTATCCGATCGACATTGTTTCAAAAAAGCTCAGAAAAGGAAACACATAAGCGTCTAAAAACTAGAAATTTCAAAACTAACAACAATTTGCATTTTCGATGCTAAAATGTATCCAAAACATCGAAAGATTGTTTATAACTTTAACAATTTCATTCCATTATCAACAACATTTTCGCACCCCTATTAGTAAATTAATTTAAGCGGTCATGCAAAACAAAAAGAGAACTTTCAAACTAATACGTTTAGGAAGCCATAGTTATTGTGGCCATGACATGATTCACTAAGGGGAATTCATCAGCGATGAACAAACGATTCAGATTTTTTATGAAGTCCGTTAAATCCGATTAAAAAGAATACAACAAGTTTCAGGGGGCGGATCCAGGATTTAAGTTTAGGGGAGGTATAAAGATTGTTTTTCGCCGAGCGGAGCGAGGCGCGATATTGTTGAGTGTGTTTATGTGGATTTTGTGAACAAAAAACCAACAAATTGGTAAGTTTAATGGGAAGCGTACGCCAGGTACGCTTTCCATAAATCCGCGCCTCATTTTTGGAAAATAATATATTTCTACGCGGGATTCTTTTGATTAAAAATCATCGAACATGAAATTTTTTACCAAGACTAGTCAAATGTTAACACACAATGCTAAATCAGTAAGGTACCAACTTAGCCAGCAAAATAAACAACTTTCACTTAAACAAACTGATACACCGGTCATGGCGGAATCGTTAATTGTTAGAATTTGTAATCATTTTGCGTAGTTTACATACCGGTTGATATCATAACCCCAATTCGTAAAAGGAGGGGCTTGGTTGCAGTCTCTGTCTTGTCTGTCTTTCCGTATATAGATCCAAACAATTTTCGTAACATATTTGTTTCGGGTTCTTCTTAACGGGTTGATTTTAAATTTGTTACACAGCTTTAGCATGATGGATAATGTCTTGTCTTCCCTTTTCTATTCTATGTCAGTCGGTTCTTTACTTCCAAGCCAACTGAAGCTATTTTAATGGCAGTCATTTGCAAAAAGGAAACATTCATGCTCGAGAGAGATTTCTCGTGCTATACTGCTGTAGTGATGAACTCTAAACTAGATACACGAAGTACCCAATGTGTGGTATGATGAATCGTACCTCGCTTTACCATAATAATCCTACGGTCATCTTTGTTTTATAAATGCTTTGCCAACAAAGCGACTGGGATGTGTTCCCCAGGTGGTTAAATGTGACAGCCCTGTCATAATGAATGCCGGGGTCGTCAGGCTATAATGCGGAAAAGTTGACCGCAAACCATAGTGGTGCACCGTGTTGGGGAAAAATGTCACGTTCCTTGCACGTTAAAGAATCCTGCTGCTGTCTTGTAAGAGTAGGACCCGGAGGATCCCCGCGCAGGAGGCTACATTTTCCGTCCCTACCCAACACTACTTTTTTCCAGTGGCAGTCAAAACTTTCCTACCCAATTGGACTTGTGTCCCATTTTCCTTCACTTCATTATCGTTTCATGTTCATTGTATCACCACTTTCATGTTCGTCTCCCGGATATAGCTGAAATCGTGCTGCTTGGGAGTTAAGCAATAACCAACTAACTAACTAACTAAATTATTACTAAATCGAATACCACGAGTCCTAGCAGGCAAAGACAAAACAGTTGAACATAAAATCGCCACAACAAAAAGAAGACACATCGTACAAAATTTCGTATTACAATCAAAACGCAATCAGCAGCGTGAACTCGAGTGGAAACTAGAGTAAATTAATTCAGGTGATCCGGCAAAGGACGATAAATCTATACCTCTATAAATCAAACCAAAATCTGTTCTCATCTGCGAGATAAAAATCCCGTTTATTTGTCTATACAAGCAAAATATGTCTTCTTTAAAATTTCTTGATTTGCGACTTGATGCAAGCCCTTATTTGCTTATAGAATATATTTTTTTTAGAAACTAAGATAGCTTTTGATATACTAAACAAAATATGTATTGATTCAGAAACAGAGTGAGCGTTTTTAATGAATCGGCACCCCAAAAATAGACAGGATAGTTTTATGGGTTTCTACACCGACATGTAAAAGGCATCAAGATTTACTCATGCCCATTCGTCCGTCCATCCGTCTGTATGAATTTCTGTCGTGAGCTTTCATCAGAAATCATATATGAGCATAATTAATTTGAAAGTTGCTAAGGTGGTTTAGGATAATAAATTTTACGTATGAAGCGATGTTAAGGCTTTCAAGTTCATTTTTTTGGACTGGGCCAATATTAAAATTTGTATGAAAAAGTAAGTCAAGTTTTCCCAGAAATCATACATGTGAATGATTTCAAATCTTGCAGGATGGTTCAGAATGACAATTAAGCGAAGTGATTTTCAGGGCATGTTGGACATCTACTGTTTGTTTTGGGGTGCGGGGGCATTCATGTCCCGTACATCTTCCTCCATATTATGCCAGTCCTAAACAGAAAGAATATTTCCGACGGGTCTGAAAGTCGCCAAGGACTTACAGTTTGTCATACTGAACCATCCTGCCAAGTTTCAAATCGTTTTCATGTACGGATTCTGAGAAAATCTTAAAGGAAATTCTTACGGACGAACGTACGATCGGACATGGGTAAAATTTAATCCCCCGACATGCCGGCGCGGGGAAATAAAAATAAGTCACTGGTATTTAATATCTCTTTAAATACAATGGCAGTGTATAGACTTTAATTTGAATTATTAGTAACCCGTGGGGGTTCTGGTTGGCGATTAGCTCCGCAGGATGCCTAAGCTTTTCGGCAAAGGATCGCTACAGGGTCCTCAAATTACATGACATACATCGGGTCAGACCAATTTACCTATAAACTGACTTTGATGTGTGCGTCAGGTGATTGAATAGAACAGTCCTGCATGTCATAAAGAATGGCGGGGTCGTCAAGCTAAAAATGCGGAAAACATGACTGCATAGTGGTGCCCCGTGTTTAGAAAAAACATGTTCCTCTGTAATAAAAGAAACCTGCTGTAAGGGTCGATAAGGGAAGAACCGTAATTTAAATTATTGGTCCCGAGGCAAAATTGTCCGACCATATACCCATCACTAATTCTTCAGTTGCATTCAAATTGACCTTGTGTCCCCATTTCCTTTATTTTATTATCTTTTCATGTTCATTTAATTACCCTTTTTTGTGTGCATCTTCCTAGTATAGCTTTGGGAGCAAAGCAACAACTAACTACATGTAAATTATTATAGCCAACGAATTTTCATAACAGAACGATCCCCATTTTGCATGAAGATACATGTAAGTTTAGTGTAAAATCTCTATAAAAGCTTTCTCTGAATAAATTTGGATACTCACGACTATGTTCAGTCTGACCTTTATAAGTCTTGTTGATTAAAAAAGTATTTTTTTAAACATATTTAATACCTGTTAAATATAGGGTAAATATATTCTTAAACAAGGCAGACGTAGCTAAAAGTTAACCCCAAAGTAAACTTGCGTTTACTGTGTCTACAATGTGCACTTGACCGCTAAGAAGACGTAAAAATAGATGCAAGTTTTCGCGTCTACTTTAATGTGCACTTTGTAGACACATGAAACGTGCACTTAGTAGTCAAAAGAGCTACTACTATTTTTCAAGTAGACGAAAATTCAGTGGACGCGCGTCTGCTGTGTTAACTTAGTAGACATGCAGACGCGATAGT